>CANSNZ010001163.1:1392500-1667500 GCA_947646795.1 Beta lomatogona
GAATTATTTAAAATACTTTTTGAATGAAATTTTTGACGAAATTTGACATGAATATACTTGATGCAAGCTGTGTGAGTAATGTAAAGAGAAAAATAATTTTCGTATGATATTTGATATTTATTTGATTTAATTGGTGTTTTGTGAGTTTTTGGCTAAATTGCATAATAATTATTAAACGGATGTTACAATTGCTGAAATTATTTTTCTTAGATCATGTTATATGCGTAATGTGTATTCCATACCTTAGAATAATTTTTGCCTACTGTTTACTGGTTTATTTAATTGATATATCTGTTTTTGTAATTTCATTTCTGTCAGTATATAAATCATGAAAATTATTTATGGAGGCCAAAAAATTCATTTCTTTGTATAATATGGATTGTCGTGAGTTTTTTCATGTTATGTAAATTTTTGGTAATTTTTGGGCGTTTTTTTATATTTTTAGTTATTATTTTGGCTTTATTGAGTAATTTGTATATTAACTTTTAAAAATACTTTTGGAGTCCGAAAATTATAAATAAAAATTGTACCATGTCAGTAGAGCCATTAGGGTCGTATGATAATTTTTGTGTGATTTTACTGCTCGAACTCATTAGTTTAATAATTATTATTGTGTTTTTGTTGTGAAATTGAGGATACTCTTTTAAATTATTTGAGAGCTTGTTATTCAGAAATAATTTGTAATTTATTATATTCTTGGTTGCATGTTTAGTAGGATGGAGTATGTATTATTGGGTAACCTTAGGTTTATGTTTAATTTATAAAAGAAAATGATTAATTGTTACTACTCTTTTAATGATTAAGTTTTGGAGATAATTGGTGATGTATGTTTGATTGAATTGTTGGTGCTGTAAAAACTAGTTTAATATCATTGATGATGTTTAGCGATGTTCAAGTGTTTATTGTGGGAGACATTTGTTGGAAATTTGTAAGTTATTAATTTTGAGGAATTATGAAGAGTTGTTTTGATGAATTATTGGTATAAGGCCGGGTGGCATCCCTTTTTGATGAATATTTTAGATGAATGATACTTGCATGATATGCATGATTGTATTTTGAGATAAGAATATTCGGTGGGATAGATGTAGTCCCCGGTGAAGAACATGCCAACCACCTGGTTTGCGAACTAGGGGTACACCTGGGTTAATTGTTGTCATCCGAGAGGTCAGGGAGTTCTGCGTGTTCTACCCTGCATCGGGAGTTTGGCCATTCTTAGACACAGGCAGTGGGGAACGTAAGCCCATAGACTGACCTGGAGATTGCGATCTGACAAACCTTAGGAAGTGAATTGCGATTCACTGGCGTTCTGTTTCTGACTCAATAACTTGTTGTATTCTTGATTATTATTATTTATGTATTCTAGAATTTATTCACTCACTATATCTTGTTTACTTGATGTTGATGATCACTTGTATTACCTATGAGCTTTATGGTTTTTAGATGCATGTTATTGTTATAATGATTGTATGATTTCCTTTCTTATTAATCTATTTCTGAATCGTGCTTTGATTGCTTTTGTTCTGGGAGAACTGCTAGTTACTCCCCACTGATTGTGGATGTTGTTGTATATTTTGCAGGTCTTGTTGATGTGAATCTTCTTTGGTTTTGGGCTCGGGTTGAGATGCGAGAATGAAATGATAGTTGTTTTAGGCCTAGACTGCTAATTAGACTTTTCTCATTTAGAATACTCTGAATTAGTTATTTATTGATATTATTTATTTAAGTTGGTCTCTTAACATAGCTATTTAAATACCTTTGTATTAGAAGTGGCATTCCCAGAAGACGATGTTTCCGCCATCGTCCTATTAATACTATTATAGTTTTTTTCTTTTTTCGCTTTGAAATTCTGGGGTGTTACATTACCACTATTGATATGTCTCTCCAATCCACTAGCAAATTTCCTGATAAAATCTTAGACAAAACCCAACTACAGAGGCTTCTTGGTAGTTTAAATTATGTCTTAGATTTTTATCCAAATCTTTGTAGAATTGCGAAACCTCTCCATGATAGATTAAAGAAAAACCCACCGCCTTGGTCTGATATCCATACCCAGGCTGTTAAAACAATTAAAACCCGAGTCTTAGAAATCCCATGCCTTAGTTTAGCAAACCCTAACCTGCCTAAAGTTGTTGAGACAGATGTCAGTGACATGGGTTACAGAGGTATTTTAAAACAGGTCGACAATGGAAAAGAGTACATTATCAGGTTCACCTCAGGATACTGGAATGTTACCCAGATAAAATACTCTACTATAAAATAGCAAGTTTTATAGATTGTTCTTTGTATTATTAAATTCCAGTCTGATTTATAAAATAAAAAAAATTCTTATTACGAGTAGGTTGTAAATCTGCTAAAGAAGTCTTTAAAAAGGATGTTCAAAATTTTAAAGCTAAACAAAACTTTGCTAAGTGGCAGGCATTTTTATCTGCCTTTGACATTGAGTTTATACGCAAAGAAAGCAACTCTCTTACTGATTTCCTAACTTTTGCAGGGACATCCAAGATGAGAAGCCCAAAGACTTCCAAAATTTGGAAACAACTTCCAAAATACCACCTCCATAAATTTCCCAAATTACTCCACAATATACCTTCCACCTCAAAAATTAGTTCTCATTTCATATCCTCATCTCATATTCCTTTATCCACTCGCCATTTCCATTCAAAAAACATCTACCCTTTCCCAGAAAACTCCTAAAACACATTGATCAACTTCCAAATGATATACAACTAATTATTCTCAACAAAGTCAAATTAGCAAGATTCAATCAAAATTTTACCGAATTCCTCGCAAAACATGCCATTTTCCGCCACTATCTTTGGCGTCATTGGGGTCTATCAGGAATATTCGATAAAGGATTTTTCCTTTATCCTAATGATCTCACAAGGAATAGTCTTTACTTCCTCACATGGAGATATGGGTTGGTACGAAAGTTCTATGATGTTCCGAATCCTCAGACTCCTTTGTTCCAAGAATTCACAAAATTCCAACCATACATATTTTCGGCTATTTACTCCTTCAGATGGTATGAATGGATTTATGTTGAAACTATTTGTGCCAATATTGAAATGAGTAATGGGAAAATAAGACCAGCCCATTACTTAATTTTCATAAATACCCAAGATTGTATCCCTCGCCTTATTCCATCTCAAAAGAACCCCACTCAAGCCAGAGCTCAAGGGTTTGCTTCCATTTCGAAAAATTTGACACAAATTATCAATAACCATCAAAAACACCATTCATTCCAATTACCATTATTCATTATGGCAATACAACTGTTGTTTTTCCCCATTCCTTCAACAAATATTTTGTTACAGGAATACAACATTCTGAATCCCCTTCTCAATATTTATCCGATATCTGCACGGAAAATATTAATCTGATGAAGGCAAGATTCATTTTGCTCTAATATCTTCCCACCATATGTCTGACAATGAATTAACAATAGACTCCTCCATCCACCTCAGTAACGATGAAGAAGATGCTGGTTTCCAGACTTTTAAAAAAAATGATACTTTCACTATCTTCAAGTGTTAATAGGATAAGACACCACAACAACGGGCAAATTTTTGCATCAACAGCAACAGTCAAAGACGACAAAAGTGTATAGCTGTAATACTATTCATCAGCAGTATAAAGCATCAAAAAGACAAAATTTTGAACAGTGTAAAGCGGAAGACAAATTGTTCATCAACAGTTCTTCAACATGACAGCATTACTCCTCCCTGCCTATAAATTGAGGCATCTCCTTCAATTCTAAGGGGAGCAAACTACACAGCTACACAACCTTTTTTAAAAATCTCTCTCTCTCTCTCTCTCTCACACACACACACACACACAAAAAAAATTGTAACACTCTTTAAGTATCAGTTTCATTCAAGACTCTTTGTAAGTCTTTTCTGTAAAACCATGGCCGGTCCAACCGCCTTACTTTATTTTGGTTATGCTTACATGTTTTAAGTTTTAAGTTTTAAGTTTATATGTTAAAATCCCCAAATCCTTGGCTCTTTCTTTATATTATATGTTCGTTTTATCTAGAAAATATGTTCTTTTTTTATTTTAATTGTATCTTCTTCTATTATATGTTCTTCTTTTTATGAGCCATGTTTGTTTAAAAATGAAGAATATATATGTTTATTTATTTATTTTGAAGTGTTTGTTATCTTTACCTAGATGGTATTTTCCTTCAATTTAAATAATATGTACTTTTCATTATGACATGTGTTCTTCGATGAATAGAGATTAGACACGTTTTTTAATTACAAACCATGTTTTCTTTTGGTATGTTCCTCTATTTAGTTTTTTATTTTTTTTGTCTTCATCTATGACTTCTTAATTATTATGTGAACACTTAAGTTGTAAGTTGTGTGACAATTTAACTCGATTATAAACTACTTAACAAGAAAATAATTCAAATTTGTTGGCGAGATTCCTTTTTTCAAATCTATACTAATATATTAACCCAATCGCTATTTACCATCCATATTTACTTAAAATCGTCCGTATTTTTTTCTTTAAATACCCCCCATGCCCCTCCCCCTTTCACTCCACTCTACTCTCTCAACTCTCATCAAACTTCATCCCTCTCTCTACCATTAAGCACTAACACCACCACCACCGCCCGGACACCACCACCGGACCACCACCACCGAACAACCACCACCGGTGCACCACCTCCGACGAACCAACTAACCACGTTGACCAAAACCGTCGGGGTACTACCAACACCGGAGCACCACCTCCGCCATCGACGAACCAACGGAGCACCAACGGAACTACCACCACCGGAAATCACGTATTTACCAAAATATCCGATGAAGAACAGTCAACGCCGCCAGAACGGAATGTGGTCAGTTTTATAAACTTTTTTTTCCGCCACCAGTGCAAGGTAACGGATGAAAAATCCGTTACCCCAATGGAGGTAACGGATGAAAATTCCGTTACCTCCATGGAGGCAACGGATGAAAATTCCGTTACCTCCATGGAGGCAAGAGAAAAGCAGTCTGTTACCATGGTAACAGATTGCTTTTCCGTTGCCTCCATAGAGGTAATGGAATCAGTGAAGAGCGTACACCCAAGTGTAAGGAGCATCCATGCGCGAACCTGTACATCAGCAGGACGACCAACAACCTTGCATCTATCAATAATCTGCTGAACGGTTGCGCCACCGTTCTTCCAAAGCCGTGAGCCCTCCCGTAATAAGTCCTCACGAGTACACTGGAGAAGCTCCTCAAACCAAACATGCAAATCAGAAGTAGGCAAAGTAGCACTCACAGTCCGACCATCAACAGGAACACGTATAATATGCCAAACGTCATGCAACATGATCGTCATCTCTCCAAAAGGCAAACGTGTTTGTGTCGGGCTGCCAACGCTCTACAAATGCTATAATCAATGGAAAGTCGAGGTGGCCAAACATAATATGTAGCAGATGGGCAAGACGAGATCTATCCAACCCCTCCAACGACCGCTGCTCGAAAGGCCAAATCGTCAACGCATCAAAGGCACTGGAACGGTTATGACACATCATAACATTACTAACCTCCGGATCGTGGTATATAACGGCGCTGACGTGAACCCGCCAACTAGGAATCACGCTACCGTCAAGAGGGCCCCCAGGCATAGCCTCGGTAACTAACCACGAAGTATCCCTAGCAGCTCTAGTCCTGCTCGTCGTCCGACTACCTCCGAAACTCGACGATCCCGAAACAATCTCCCTCCTCTACCCTTCCTCACAGTCACACGGGAGGAGGCTTCACCCACATCACCTCTAGTACCACTGCTCAAAACATTATCTAACTCCTCCTCGTCGGTAATATCCCATCCCGCACTATCAGGCGCATCCTCAGCAATAGGAATCGGCCTAGCCTGAACTTCAGCCCTCGCCCTCCTACTCGATGTATCAACACCACGAGATCTAGTGTGTCGTGGCGTCGATCCCTCAAGACCCTGAAGACCCTAATTATCAATTATGTTAATTACTTATTATTTATTTAATGTCTACGTTATTATATTGTAATTACTAGTAATCTATAACCATGGACATTCTAATAATTAATTAACTAAAATTCAAACAATAAATAATACTAACATGCTACTAACATGCATTAACATATTAACATGCTAATATCATTAAATATTATTATAAGATATTAACATGCTCAAACTAATTAAACAACAAATAATATGAACATACTACTAACATGCATTAACATACTCACATGCTAATTTCAATAAATATTATTTTTATAACATAATAACATGCTCAAACAAATTAATTAACTAAAATTAAAACAATAAATAATACTAACATGCATTAACATATTAACATGCTAATATCATGAAATATTATTATAAGATATTAACATGCTCAAACTAATTACATTAATTTATAACTATTCAATTTCTAATAATTAATCAACTAAAATAAAAATAACAAATAATATTAACATGCTACTAACCTGCATTAACATGCTCACATGCTAATTTCAATAAATATTATTTGTACATATTAACATGCTCAAACAAATTAAATTAATTTATAACTATTGACATTCTAATAATTAATTAGCTAATATTAAAACAATAAAAAATACTAATATGCTACTAATATAAGATGATGCTAATATCATTAAAATATTTTTCTAACATAATAACATGCTCAAACAAATTAATTAACTTAAATTAAAACAATAAATAATACTAACATGCTACTAACATGCATTAACATAATAACATCCTAATTACAACATAATCACATGCTCACGCAAATTAACATAATAACTATTAAAATTAAAATGATAAATAATATTAACTATTGACATAAATTATAAAAACCGAAATAAACACAAAATATTCGAATTATATAAAACATAAATTATACAAAATTAAAAATAAAACCGAAAAATATTTTTTTTTCGAAAAATCCATGGTAACGGATAGAAACTACGTTACCACCACCGTGGTAACGGATCACTTTTCTCTTACCACCGCGGGGGAAACGTTGTAGATCTACGTTTCCTCGGTGGTGGTAACGGAAAAGTGATCCGTTACCATGGTAACGGAAAAGTGATCCGTTACCATGGTAACGGAAAAGTGATCTGTTACCACGGTGGTGGTGGTAACGGATTTTCCATCCTTTACCATGCGTTTTTTCGAAGAAAAAAAATCTGGGTTCATGCAACTTTTCCGGCGAAGGGGTCGGTTTTAACACTACAAATTTCCGGCAAAGGGGTCGGTTTTAACCACTACAAAGTTCAAAACTTACCTGAGTTGATGATTCTCCGATTTCTTTCCCCTTCTTCCTTGGGCCCATGCTTTTTCCGGCGAGTTGTGGTGGTGGTGGTAGTGGTTGTCACGCGGATATGGATCTCACGGTGGTGGTCGCCTTGCGGTGGTGGTTGCCCGTGTGGTGGTGGTTGCAGTGGTGGTGTTGGTGGCTATGGTGGTGGTTGCTATGGTGGGAGTGAGTGAGGAGTGAGGAGTGAGGAGTGAGTGAGAGTGAGAGTGAGAGTGAGAGTGAGAGTGAGAGTGAGTGAGAGTGAGAGTGAGGAGTGAGTAGTGAGAGTGATGGGGTATGGGGTATGGGGTGAAAAGTCATGTATTTGTAGGGGTAGTTTAGGAGTATTTAAGAAAAAAATACGGGCGATTTTAGTAAATACGGGCGGTAAATAGTGATGCCCATAAAAAAGGTGTTCCTAACCGAGGAACCACGCCACGTGGCGCTCTCCCTTAGGGTGTTTTGCTGCACGTGATCCATATACAACAAAAAAAAGTAATTGCATTGTATAGGATTTGATCCCGTGACTTCAAGTTTATATAATAAAATCTTAACCACTAAACCAAATGATATTTGTTGATATCATTTTAAAGTGAAATACTAATAATGAAAACTATAAGTACCCGAGGCATAGTCCGGGACTACAAACTAGTTTAAATTTAAATGGTGTGTTCTTTTAATCTAAATTTTATGTTTTTTTGCTCTATGTTCATTTCATTATGACCTATGGTCTTTTATAAATGGAGATCATGCATGCTCTTTAATTATGAATTGTGCTTTTATACTTAAAAAAGTTGCTGAAAAAAGTTTGTATTCTTATATATGAATGATATGTTCTTTTCGGGTGTATAGTGAATATTATGCACCCTAGTACATAATTCATGTTTTGTCTCTATCACCCTATCTTATGCTTCTATGAAGAGTCTTGTTTGTTTAAAAGGAAATTCTAAATATACATACTTGTCCTTTCACCTTAGCACCTCACATTTGTAAATATATTTAATAGGATTTAAGCTAACTTTCAAAAGGACCAAAGGAGTATGACTCGTCAATCCAATAATAAATCTTTCACGGGACTTAAGTAAATTCCACATAAAGTGAGCAAACTGGATTTTTCTCTCCTCATACAACAAGCTTTCTTTCTCTAACCTTCGACCCCTTTTCACCGGTGACAACCACTAAACCACCACCACCGAATATTAGACCCCTACACCAACCTTGCACCATCGTCCGCAGCAGCACCCTCCCTCCTCGCCTATCCACACTCTTTCTCCTCCTCGTGAACCACCTTGTACATTGGAACTCAGTCTTCATCGCAACCCTACACCTAGGGATGGCAATTGAGACCGAATCCGATCCAAATCCAAAAAAAGAAAAGATGAGTTTGATGTTATGGTTTTATATAGAGTTTTCCCCCCCTACTTATAAGCTAAAAAGGATGTCAATGTTGCTCTTAGGAGTCATTTTGTGCTAATTTTCTCCATCTAGTTGTGGTTTTCTGTTCTGTGTCAAATTGCAGGTTTTAGGGAATTATTTCCCTATTTTCTACTATTATTTGACCGCTACACTGGATTCGAGAGGTTTTATGCTGAGTTCCAAAGTCCCGAGGATACTTTCTAGGACCCTTGAGCAAAGGAAGAATTGAAGACTTGCCATTTGAAGCAAAGAACGAAGTAATGGACCCAAGCCCGATCGGGCGCCCACAAGAGAGACAATCAGTTTTGTTGCGGGCCCGATCGGGCGCTTTCGCCCTGTCGTTAGTTCGTTGTGAAGCCCGATCGGGCGGTTTGGCCCGATTGCATCGAGCGTGTTTGAGCGCTATTCTGGGAGCACTGCTGAGAAGTTCTGGGTCGCCCGATTGCATCGGGCGGTGTTCTTTTTTGAGCGATGCTGCTTCATTGAGCCTGATTTCATCGGGCATGCTTGGCCCGATTGGGCCATTGACCCGACACGCGCATTTAATGATTTTTGGGCCATTTTTTTATAAGACTTTTCCTAGTTGTTTTAGGTTTAGTATAAATAGCAAAATCAGAATATTATTAATGATCTTTGTTTTTAGTCTTTAATTCTCATAGTTTCTCTCAAGAAACCTAGTTTTACTACTTTTCATTTTGGATTCAAGATCAAACATTTGGATTGCTTTCAAGTTCAATATAGTTCTTTAATTGGTAATCTTCTTCAGTGCTTTCTCTATTATTGATTACATTGATTTCTTAGTTATTTGCAATAGATCAAAGTATGAATTTTTACATTGATTTTGTTATTGTTTTCGCAAGCATGAGTGAGTAGTTTTATTTCTAGGATTGTGGGGACCTATGTATGCAATGAGGGATTGATAGATTAGTATAATTACCTTTTATATCAATTGTTTCTTGTGATTGAATCGTTCATGCTAGATTTATGAATTAGGCCTGATTTGTATTTCTACTATCGCAATATTGAATCTGCTTCGAGAGGAAAGATTTCATATAGGCTTTCAATTATTAGGCAGAGTATTCCTTGACCATGCGAGAGCGGCTAGGTGATCTTTGAGGGAGGTAATGTTCGAGAGAAATTACATGTGCCCTAGATAAATTGATTTATTAGGTGGTTGTTATTTGTCTCTGATTTCCCGAATTGTATGCATAGTGATCCATAGTCCTAGTTCTTTATTAATTGATTCTTACCTTCGTATTTAGTTATGTCATTTGCTTAGTTTAGTGACACACCCGTTTTCATCTGATTTAGTTAGTATAATATTAAAATTCAGATACAATAAGTAACTTTCTTCCTGTGGATTCGATCCTGACTTCCCTGACTACTTGTTAGTGGACCTTAGGTTATTTTTGATAAGGTGATACGACTTTAGCCTGTCAGAGTTCGAGTACGCCAAAAAAATCCGAGTCCGGATAAGAGCCGGGTTGAACTCAGATTTTGTGTAGCCTCCGACCCGAATAATCCAAGTCCGATCCGCGACTAATAAGTGTGCCGATATTAATCAGGTTATGGTATAAATAGAAATACCCTAATAGCTGATTCTTCTTCCGCCTCTTTTTTTAACGCCTCTCAACTCTCTCTCTCTCTTTCCTCTCTCTCCTCTTCCTTTCCCCTCACTGATCCATCTGAATTCTTCTACTCTCTTCATCACTTTTGCTGGTTTTTCTCAATCTTCATAATCTTAAGACTTTCAACTTTTCAATTTCAAGAAATTAAACATAAAAATCAAGCAAAAGGGAAGTTCTCATCTTCATAAATCAAGACTTTCAACTTCTCAAGTTCAAGAAATTAAACATAAAAAATCAATCAAAAGGGAAGTTATCCAACTCTTAAAAGACGACTGACTTCATCGAGAACAAATTGAAGTTCTATTTTTTTGGATTTTTACTTTTTGTATTGTAATTATGAGTATTTATTGAACCTCATCTATGTTGTGCACATGTGAGTTGTCCCACATTGGAGAAAGAGGAGAGAAAGTACCACAATATAAGCTAGAGGAGCTACTCCTACTAGTGCCGATTGGTTTTAGTATAGAACCTCCTTTGGGCTTGTATGTGGACCAAATTCTCCTCCTCCTTATTGGGTTGCCCAAGGCCGTTTTCAGCCATATCAAATTTATCATGGTATCAGAGCCCAAGTTGTTGGGCCTTTCATATTGGGCATTTGTTAAGCAACTGGATAAGAACCTCTATTGGACGATCATTCCCAATGAGGATTATTATTATGTACCTTACCAGTATACTATAATTATAAAGACACTCACATGTGTGTTGAGCCCCATGTATGTTGTGCACATGTGAGTTGTCCCATATTGGAGAAAGAGGATAGAAAGTACCACAATATAAGTTAAAGGGGCTACTCCTACTATTGCCAATTGGTTTTAGTATGTAATCTCCTTTGGGCTTGTATGTGGACCGAACTCTCCTCCTCCTTATTGGGTTGCTCAAGCCCATTTTCAGTCATATCAAATTTATTAGTTTTTTATGTCCCTAAATTTTGATTTTGGAATAGATCTGATGTTGTAGTTCTTGAATTTCAAATTTGATTATGATTTTGTTGTCTTTATGAAATTTGGATATTGATGCTAAACTTATTTTGTAAAAGAGTGGAATCAAGTCCAACCATATCAAATCCCACAAGTAAGAGCTCAAAACGCGACTCAAATGTCAAGGAACGTGGGTAAAAAATCAGATATAAAATGGATACATCATTTTTAGTGTGTTACGTTACTTTAGGAGTCCTCAACGACACAACGACACAAGAAATTAATACAGCTTCTTAACAAAACAAAATATAAAAGTATAGATCCTTGTGAGATGCTTAACTCTCTAAAAAACTTATACTTTCACAGTCATAGAATAGTCTCGACACTTTCCTTTTATATTTATCCCAAAATAGTTCGAACACTTTCATTTTTTTGCATGATTTTACTATTATTATATTAGTTTTCTTATGCCCTTTCGGCCCACACGCTATCTTTATAAATGAAAAACTACCCAATCTCCTCTCCTTCAGTAAAAAAAAAAAAAGTTCTCCACCAACTCCTATTTGGATAATCAAACTACAACTTATCACCTTAAACGACATATTCCGACAAGTGTTCATATATTTCTAGGATAGAGGGAGTACAAATTTATTTTTAAATGACATTAAATATCTAAAGATGATACCCCCTCCGTTCTTTTTTAAATGTAACATGTTGACTTTTGACACTATTCATAAAACTCACTTTGACCATTAATTGTCATTTTATATATATGAAAAAATATAGTCATGTGGGATCTTATTTGATTCGTCTCGGTATACATGTTTCAAATATAAATTTTTTATAGTTTTTACAATTATATAATTAGAGATATTATGGGTCAAACTTGTGTCTCGACAAGTGTGAAAAGTCAAATGTTACATTTATTAAAAAATGGAGGGAGTATAAGATTACTTTAAAATGACTTCCAAAACTGATGTAAAATAAGATTATAAATTAGTAATTCATTTGTTTCTAATTAAATGCAACATTTCTTGCCTACCCGCTATCCAATGCACTATTTTTGTTCCTTAATATCTTTAATTATGTATAAGTAAAAAAACATAAAAATTGATATTATGAAAGTATGCATTAACACGAATCAAATAAGACAACACTTTTTTTTTTCAATAAGACCACACTTGACTATACTTTTTCTTATACTTCTGTGAGAGAATATGGAACAAAGCTTGTATATGAATAGTCATCAATATGCAAATGTTGCATGTATTTGGACATAATGCAAGTATAAAGTATCAAATCTGCATAAACTGATAACAAATACCCATAAATTGATAACGAATACGTAAAAATTGAAGAATTATATATAAACTAGTAAGGTATGTATATCACATAAACTAGAGGTGATCAAATGGCGGGTTGGGCCGGACCGCCTCAAAAAAATTCAGTCCACATGTCATCCCTGGCCAACCTTTGGGCTGATTATTTGTGCCCGAAACCCGCTAATTCAGGACAAATGTTGAGGGCTTTTCGGGGCAAAATCAAGTTGGGTCAAATTTTAAACCAAAAAATCATTTTTGAGTTGTCCCAAACCCTTTCCAAATATAATTAAATTCAGGCCAAACCATAAAATCGGGCCCAAATTGTCCAAAATCGTGCATTTTTCCAGGTCGACCTTAATCAGCTCTAACACAACTTGATTTTTTTACTTTAAGGTAATAAGAAAATTTGCCGATAGACTGATAAGGTATCTCTTATAAATGGAGAACATTTGTCTATAAAATGACAAGGTATCTTTTTTCAAAGGATTTTTTTACTTTAACCACCTTATATAATCAAGTTATTCAATATAACCACCTTATATGTTCATTTTTTTAAATAACCACCTTATATAACCTAAATCCTTCTAAATATATACCTACCAATTGACAGATTCCGTCAAGGAAATCATCCTGAAAAAGGGTTTAAGAATGATTCCATCACCTCCACCTTTATTCATTAAAATGTATATAAGGTTTTAACCCTTCTTTAAGACCGATTTCTTGGACGAAATCTGTCAATTGGTATGTATTTAAAGAGATTTAGGTCATATAAGGTGGTTATTGAAAAAAATGAACTTATAAGGTGGTTATCTTGAACATTGTGATTTTAAAAGGTGGTAAAAAAAAATCCTTTTTTAAATGCGGAAGTTGCCAATAAACTTATAAGGTATGTCTTATAAACAGAGAAGATTTGTCCATAAAATGATGTGGTATGTCCTATAAACTGATAAGGTATGTCCTATAAACTGATAAGGTATGTCCTATAGAGTGAAGTTAAATATTCAAAAACTAATGAAATTATGTATAAGTTGATAACAAATCTGTATAAACTGATAACAAATATGGATAAATTGATAATATATATGCATAAACTGATAACAAATATGCATAAACTGAAATAATCTCATAATTCTATCTCAAACATTTTAAATGACTGATAAGTGTGAATTATTATATATTATAACCTTCTATTTCTATTTACTAGCTCCTTATTTTAGCACTATAAACTATAAGTTGTGGGTTTTAATGGTTTTCATGGGTTATCTAGTAATTATATTTATTTGATTATTTGTTAGTTTGAACTACACTACATTTTACACTAGTAATAATATATCTAATGTTGGTAAGTACATTATAATGTTGGAGTCAAAGAAATGTAAACTAGCCTTAGTTATTTTATGGGTTAAACCCATTTGATCAAACCACGCAGCAAGAAGTAAAGGAAATTTGGATTGCAGCAAGAAGTAGAGGAAATTTGGATTTCTTGTGATCAATGAAACAAAAGAAGAAGAAGGTGGGCCAAGCCCAATGGAAACAAAAGAACAGAAACCCACACTGAAATTGAGAAGAAAGAAAAAGAAGTACAAAATAGGAAGGGAAATAAAAAGAAAGGAAGCAGTACCATAGGAGGGGGAAGACGGAAGCAGCAAAGAACAGAGGACGACACCGAAATTCAGTAGTGACGAGAACAAAGCAACAGCGGAGCGTGAATGGCTTATTTCAATATATGAGGGATGTTCACTTCAATTATGAGTAGCTAATTTCGTATCTAGGACTTAGATGTAACCTTATTAATATAATTTGGTAATTTGATGTTTGGTTTCTGATTGCATAATATTTAGATTTTTGGGTTGTTATTATTATTTTTCATTATACACAAATTATCATTCTTGTAGAATAGTTTATTAGTTTATTTTGATTTCCAAATTATATACTTCCTCCGTTTTTTTTTTTTACATGTGACACTTTTGAATTTCACGGTTATCTAGAAAAAAATTGGAGGAGGGTTTAAGCAAAATTAATGGTAGGAGAATAGAGGGAGTGGGGACCACCCTTCCCCCTCCCCTCCACCCCAGCCCAACCCCCACCCCCTCCCTCTCCCCTCCATTCCACCTCCGCATCCCCTCCCCCACCCCCTCCCCATCGATTTCACCCTCCCCTTCCACCATTGCAGCCCTCTCCCCCCATCCCTCCCCGTCGATTTTCCCTTCCCCTTCGAATTCCCCCACCCCTGAAAAGTCGACTGAAAAGCTTTTCCATCCACAAATCCGACTGAAAAGGCCCGTGAAAATCTTCGCGAAAAGCCGACTAAAGCTTCGTGAATGAGAGCCCCATTTTCTTCAACAAAGCTACATCAAAATCCAGAAAAAATTCACAAGTCAAAAATCAAATCAGTGTAAGATCTGGTGAGCTAGGACAAGAGTGGTTCGCGTTTTCTCTCTCCTCGGTGAGGTGTTGTTGCACGAGAGTGTTGTCGATGCTCTTGCGTCGTCCTGCCACCGTTGCGCCACTGCTGTTGCTGTTGTTCATCGGTGATGGGTCGTCCGATGTTGATGCGGCCTTGAAAGCCAGCTTTGTCTTCGCTGTTTGTTGATGCACGAGTGTGGTGGTTTGGGCTGTTGGGGTGGGTGGAAGGGAGGGGGAAGGGGTGGGGGAAGGGGTTGGGCTGAGAGAGGGGATGTTTAATTAATTTAGATTAGTATATAATGAGGTTAAATTAAGTATGTTTAATATTTGTTAATTGTAATAATTAAGGGTAATATGGTAATTTAATAGGCCAAAACTTACTAATTTAGGAAAGAAAAAAAAAGTGTCACATGTAATTTGCACCATTCCGTTTAAGGAAAGTGTCACATGTAAAAAAAAGGAGGAAGTAGTTTGTTCTTGTATTCCAAAGTATGATGTTATGCAATGGTACTTCATGATTTCTGTTTAAAAAGTTGAATAATTTATTCTTTGGTTAGATAGTTTATGTCACCAAATTAATCACAATACTATTTTGTTCTAAGTAATCCGGACTTGTAGTTTAGGGAACTTGATAAACCTATTAATTCTCATTCAAACTAAGTTATTAGTCATAATAATAGTGGTGGATTCAATTGTCCTAGAATTTTCCTACTACTCCCTCCGTCCCATATTATAGTGCTTCTTTCCGTTTAAAGTGCCCCAAAATGTACTTCTTGTTTCCTTTTTTGATTCTACACCTTTCCATGATTTTCCTAGAAAAATGTGCTACCATTATTTATTTGCTTATTGGAAATAGTTTTTTTCTTTGTTTATTCAACCCAAGGGTTGAATTAGTCATGCATTTAATGCTCTTTCACCACTTATTGTCATTCTCTCTCCTAAAATCAGCTTTTTCCCCATAAAATTTATTTTCAATACACAAACACTCTTTACCTTCCTCTTAGATTCTACTGACCTTAATACCCGTGCAAAAGTAGAATCGGGCACTATAATATGGGATAAGGGAGTATTTGTTTTCCTACTTTATATTTCTAAGTTAATTTCGTTATTTTAGATTCCAGTTTTCTTTATTTTAGTTAAGGAAAAACCATCTACCTTGATTTTATTAGATTTAATCTAGTAAACATTAGTTTAATTTTAATCAATTGTTCCATGTGGATACGATGCCCTATTATTTATCACTTACTATTTGATCTTGTATACTTGCATAAATAGGGTTTTAAAGCTTGTCTAAAATCGCTATCAATGACTGAGCTGCGTCTTAGCAAGATGTTTTCTATAACAATTGTGCACATGGTGTCATGTGAATATGTGATATGATAAACCATGATAGAAACTAGAGTTTGGCACGGGGTTAAATTGGCCGACACAATATTCTCAGACTCAGCATGAGCCCTCTACAAGATCGGCCCAGTATGAGAGGTCCAATGGTAAACTGTGGACCGTTTATGAACACTGCTTTTAAAAATTGCTTGTTTGCGCGGGGGGCTACATGGTTCGGTGGTCGGGTCGTGCAAAAGCTTCTCTTTGGAATCTTAGAATGACACAATTTTTCCTCATCCCATTATTGACCTTATCAGATACGGGCAAGTTGAGCAGCAGTCCGACACAATGTCACAACTGTAATAGAAACCATAAGAGGCTCCTAATAAGATTACTAATGTGCTCATGTTAGGTTTTGGTTTAAAAGTACAAGAATTTTAATTTATTTCACATTTGTAGGGCTTTTGGTTAGGGGTAAACCTTTTTTTGGCAATTCAAAATAGTTATTGATAACCAAAAAAATAGGAAAGTTTAGTACAACCTAGTACTAAACAAAACACCAGACCACCAGCAACACAAAAGAACTAACAACCAACAAGGCTCAACAACAAAATACAACCATTACTACACTAAAATCTGTCTCTCAACATCATTACAGTTACAAGCAACATTAAAAGTAATAAGCTTAGCTAACTGCTGAGGTCAAATTGATTCCTTATCAAAGATTTTCCTTTTCCTATGCATCCACACAGCATGAATAGTTTATGAGAACAGCATGATATAGACCTTAGAGATCATGCTTCTTCCATGAGCTTTAACTTGAGCAATTCTACTCTCTTCCTGAAATGACAATAGGCTTCTATTAATGCCAAGTTGTTGCAACAAAGTCCTCCAAACCTCAGTAGAGTATCCACACTCAAAAACAAGTGTTGGACAGATTCATTGGCTTCATCACATAAGCAGCACCTCAAGCTACAATTCACATTCCATCTGCTAATTCTGTCTGTAGTTGCTAGTCTATTCTGAATAGCTAGCCACAGAACAAACTTACTCTTAAAACTAGCTTTATTATTGCAAACTAGCCTCCTCCAATCCACCTTTTGAACATGGCCCTGTAGTAAAGAGTATGTTTTCCTTATACTGAATTTCCCATTGTGGATCACATCATCCCAATTTCCAACTACCTCAAGCAACTCTCTGGAACTTAAGATTTTCTTCCAAATCCAGGACATGTTGCTGCTAATAGTCACTGAATATATACTTTGCCTTCTCAAATAATAGGGCATCAATTCATTGCATCCAAAGCTTATCTGACTTGAAAGCTATAGCCCATAATAACTTGAAAATAGCAGCCTTGTTCCACATTGCCATATTTATTAAACTCCAACCTCAGCAACTTTAGGATTGTAAAAAGTATTCCAAGAAATTGGTGCTTTCTTTGAGTCCATAGTCTTCCCTGTCCACAGAAACTTTCTACACATATTTTCATCTGCCTTTATGATCTTCTTTGATAAGGGAAAGATGTGAGCCCGGTAGTTCTGCATGCTGCTTAAAATACTCCTCATAAGTTGTAGCCTACCAGCATAGCTCAAAGTTTTAGTCATCCAACTTTGAGCTCTTTCAGTAATATTTTGAACCAGAACTTTGCATGGAGTATAATTTATAGCCGGCAAAACAACACATACCCGACCCAGATCCGAATACCCGACCCGAGACCCGTTTCCACACGAAAATAATGACCTGAAATGGAACCGAAACCCGAAATAACCCGACCCGAAAGTAAATAGACCCCTGAACCCGAATCTACCCGACCTGAAAGCGACCCGACCCGAATTTGATCCGATAATGATGACCCGAACCCGACCTGAAAAGTTGTCATGTTAGTTATTTTTTAAACAAATTTAAGGAAAAAAATTATCGTGAGATACTATATATGACTTAACTACTTCCCATTAATTATTTAACTTAGTTTTATAAGCCTTATATGTGCTTTATTTATTTGCTAGAATAAAAACCCGACCTAACCCGACCGATCTTAACCGACCCGTTTTAACCCGACCCGATGTGACTCGAAATTTAATGGACCCGAAATTGACTCGTACACGAACGGACCCGACACGACCCGAACGTAATCCGAACACAAAGCGGACTCGATTATGACCCGACCCGTAATGACCCGACCCGTACCCGACCTGTTTGACCCGTTTGCCACCTCTAAGTATAATTCAACTTTTTTGCAGATAATGGAACACCTAAGTACCTGAAAAGAAGTTCACCTTTAGGGAGATGAATTGCATCTGCAATGTTCCTAGCTTCCTTGTCTGAGACCCCGGCAATATACATGCTGCTTTTTTCAATACTTTCTTTATGGCCTAAAGCCAGAGAAAACTTTCTAAAAGCTGCCATAATTTTACTAACTGAACTATGGTCAGCTCTAGCAAACAATAACAGATCATCTACAAACATGGGATGATTGAGATGAATCCTCTCACACTTAGGATGGGAGTTGAACTTAGGCTCATTTTGCAACTCACCCATGCATCTGCTTAGGTACCCCATGCTAAGAGCAAATAAAAAAGGAGACAAGGGATCACCATGTCTTAAACCTTTTTTTACTTGAAAGGGAGCAGTAGGAATGCCATTCACCAGTATGGAATATGACACACTTCTAACACATCCCATTATCCAATTCACAAATAAAGTAGGAAAATCTAACTCCAACAGCATATTCTCCAAGAAGGGCCACTCAACAGAATCATAGGCTTTTTTTATATCAACCTTTACCAGACACCTAGGGGAAATGTGGGCCTTTGTATACCCTCTAATCAATTCAGTAGCTAACAAGATGTTGTCTGCTATAAACCTATCTGGAATAAATCCTGCTCGTGAAGCATTAACCACTTCATGAGTTATTGGTTGCATTCTATGAGTGATGATCTTAGAAATTATCTTATTGATAATATTACAACAAGCTGTTGGCCTATAATCTTTAGCTAGCAAAGCTTGAGAAATTTTAGGAACCAAAGTGATCATTGTTGTGTTTATAGGTTTATGCAGATAAGACTTCTGAAAAACCTCAAATACACCATTATAAACATCCTGTTGAATAATAGGTCAGTTCTTTTAAAAAAATACAGCATTGAAACCATCCATGCTAGGAGCCTTAGAATCATCTATATCAAATAGAGCTCTATCAATCTCAGCTATAGT
This sequence comes from Beta lomatogona, assembly GCA_947646795.1. Lineage (NCBI taxonomy): Eukaryota > Viridiplantae > Streptophyta > Magnoliopsida > Caryophyllales > Amaranthaceae > Beta > Beta lomatogona. The sequence goes on from CANSNZ010001163.1 coordinate 1,411,999, forward strand.
AACAGGCTGAATTAATGCAGCTCTAGCACTCATACTTAGAGTAGGTCCTGCTTTAATAATTGTCAGATTAATAGTATGCAAAGAGTGAGCACAAGTACCCAACAGTTTCTTGTAGAAGTTCACAATTTCATTCTGAATATCCTCTATCTCAATCGACACATTCCCCTGTTCATTATGAATGATAAAGATCCTGTTCCTAGCTTTTCTTACTTTTATAGCAGTAAAGAAAAACTTGGTGTTAGCATCTCCCTTAGACAACCAGTTGATCCTAGCTTTCTGTCTGGGGATGCTATCTTTAACTCTATACCAATGTTTGAGTTTAGCATAAACTTCTTTTTCTTCATTAGGCAGCTGATGATCTATATTCAATCTAGCAGATTGTTGTATATTACTTAATTGATTTATGCATTCCTCCACTTTAATGTGAGCCTGAGAGTAGCTTCTATAGTGAAGTGTTTTCAAAGCCTTTTTCACTGCCCCCAGCTTGCACCACAATTTCTTCTACAGGAACTGCTCATCAACTGAATCCTAAGCCTCTTGAATAATATCCATAAACTACTCATCTTCTGCCAGTATATTATGAAATTTAAATCGTCTCCCTCCCTCTTGGATTGTCTCTTGAAAACATACTATTAATGGGGAATGATCTGACACTCCACCAGGTATATAGTTCACCATTAGGTTAGGAAACAAATCCAACATCTCATCATTGATCATGGCTTTGTCAATCCTATTACAAATCCTCACTGCCCCAGTATTCTTACTATTCCAAGAGTAAAACACTCCATTACTAGGAGCTTCCAACATCTGTGTATCTAACATGAAATTAGCAAAATTCTGGGTCTCATTTTCATGCACCTCCACTCCATTAATTTTATCATGAGCATACAACACTGCATTAAAGTCTCCAATAATAAGAACAGGACCATTATTATAGTCAAGCATTAACTGCAAATCCCTCCATAAATTCTTTCTATCAGCTATTGTATGCAATCCATAAACAGCTATTAAAAAGAATTGAAAATTCATCATTTTAATCTGAACTCCAACACAATGCTCAATTTTACTAATCAACTTGAACCTAACCTGGCTTCCACCCAAACCAAATTCTCCCTCTAGGAGAAAAGTCATAGTTATTCTCCCATTCCCACATATTCCCAAACTTTCCTTGCACCTTTGAAACTTTACCACTTCTCACTCTAGTCTCAAAAAGAGCACAAAAGCTAGCTTTAGAATTCTGAAGAAGCAACTTGACTTCTTTTATTTAACTGGGTCATTAAGACCTCTAACATTCCAAGCCATAAAAGTCATTAAGATAAATAGGGATTTGGTCCCCTAGCACCCCCAGGTCTTCCTGAGTCCATATAAGAGCTATTTGCACTATAGCTACTCATTCTTGCTGACTGAAAAGCCACATGTTTCCCTTTTGATTTCCTTGTTACCACTCTCCAAGGTTCTTCTTCTTCTACTACCACTGAATGATGTTCAGAATTAGCTACTCGAGTTATCACAATATTAGGCTCTACAACTATGGAAGGACCACCAGCTTTGTTAGGATCTACAACCATAGAAGGAACACCAATATGTGTATCTGCTCCAGTATACCTTGAGATTTTCCTTGTCTTGTATTCTGAGCTGTAACAATCTTTGGTACCCACTTCTTCACCATCTTAGTCTAAACTTTAGGTTTATTCTCACAATTATGGCCTATTAGTTGACATTTCTTACAGAAAGGTGGCAACCAATCATAGGTTACCTTGTGTAAGAACGTCTTCCCACATGGATCTTCAATTAGAATCTTATACAAAATTTCCTTTATTACATCAATTTCCACCAGAATCCTAGCAAAAGAGACTCTCAATGTTTTTGTAGTACATTCATCAGCATAGGTAGGAACACGAAGCAAACTACGAATCCTACTCAAAGAGTTCTCACTCCAATAGTTCAGAGGTAGGTTAGGTAATTTAACCCAAATAAGCACAACTTTCAGGATTTCTTTATGAAAATCAAAAATAGGACTCCACTTCTTAACAATCATTGGCTTTCTAAAGAATACTTGTGGCCCAGAATAAATCACAGAGTTTCTATCCTCTTTTGATTTCATTTGCACTACAAAATACCCCTCCTCATGCTTAAAAACCAAAGGCTCATAAAATAAGCTCCATTGAGTTTTAATGTACGCTGTTATTGCAGTCAAAGTGGGGTTTTGTCCAACCACATACAGAATTATAGCATTTGCCCAGGTGTTGTTTAATTTTACCACTTCATTTTTATTAAGTTTAGCAGTCAATTTTCCTTCCACAAACGTCGGAGCTACAAACATAAGACCCATACCTTTATCTGATATGCGATTCTGACCAGTGAAGCCTTGCCATTTGTTCTGAGGTACTCCATATGTGTAGGGCTAGTCGATTTCGCCATTTTAGTTGCAACCATCCCACCATTCTCATCTTGAATAGCTGGGGTTACTGTTACATGGGAAAAGTTCAAATCCTTCTCTCCACTCAAGTTCTATGCATTCCCTGAGATCCAAAAAACGTTCTCGGTGCCATTGAGCTATTTTCCGGCACCGCTGCCTTCTTCTTCCTTCCCATTACACCATAGAGGTGCACGATAGAATTCGCCCTTATCGTGCGCCAGAGAGGGTTTTTTTAACACATTTGTATGTGATATTATTTTGGTTAGGGGTAATTAACCGAATGGAATGGAAATACTCTTGTTTTCTTTTGCTTTTTTGGTTAGGCCGTTAGGGGTGATAATGGGGTGATAATGGCTGCGACATTCCATGAAGTAGGCAAAAGTTGGTCAAAAATTTCGGCTCAAAGTTTCAGCTTTCATTTCGAACTGCTCGAGACTTAAAACTTAAGCGAGAATAGCCGTAAAAGTTTCGCTCGTAAAGCTCGTGATTAGCTCGATTATTATTTTATACTAAAAAAATTATTTTATATTAAAAAAATATTCTATATTAAAAAATTGTTTATATATTAAAAAATTGTTTATAGATATTAAAAATTATATTAATTATTTCTTTTAAGATATTAACTAAGCTATATAATAGAAGAAAGATTATAAGAAAAGGTTAAAACAATTAAAAAGAAAAAGAAAACAAAAAAAGATAGAGAAGTTATGATTGTATTTTTAGAACTTGACTAATCTTTTTATTTAACTTATGATTGTATGGTGTAATGGAAGTAGCATGGAGCGGGCATTGTAGGCTTTGGAGCATATGGCAACTTACAAGAATGACATTGCCTTGAGAAAAGAATGAACTCTTTATTTTATGTAATATATTGTATATGTGTTGGTTGATATATTATCGTTGTTGAACTTTTGTATTGTTGTAAAACTTTTGTATTGTTTGCAATATGCGAAACTTTTGTATTGTTTTATTGGAATCATCAATGATGATAGAATCATTAAACTCACTTTATACAGATTTTTTGCAAAATAAATTTCCTAAACGCGCTCGAGCCCATAATAGAGAGCCGAGCCTAAACGAGCCCACGAGCCGAGCCTAAACGAGCTCACGAGCCGAGCCTAACGAGCCCACGAGCCGAGCCTAAACGAGCTCACGAGCCGAGCCTAACGAGCCCACGAGCCGAGCCTAAACGAGCCCACGAGTCGAGCCTAAACGAGCCCACGAGCCGAGCCTAAAGGAGCTCACGAGCCGAGCTCGAGCCGCGAATTCTCATCACGAGCTCGAGCCGAGCTCGGCTCCCCCAGGCTCGGCGAGCTCACGAGCCGAGCCGAGCTCTTGAAAACTTAAACGAGCTCGAGCCGAGCCCAGTGCTATTCGGGTTCGGCTCGCTCGTTAAGCACCCCTAGTTAGGAGTAACTTTCCAAAAGTTCGGGGGTATTTGGTGAAGAATCCATATATTATAATCCCTTTTTAATGCTTAAATATCTAATCAATAAGAATCTAAAGTATAATTGATGATACAGGATCCTATGTAGTGCTCTTAATGCTCCCCAAAAATCTTGTTTATAGTTAGATACTTCCTCCATTTTAAAATAAATGAAACACTTACCATATTAGGTCGTTTTAAAATAAATGAAATGTTACTTTATTTGGTATTTACTTTTCTCTATCTCTCTCCTCATCACATGGGTCCCTCATTTTCTTTCTCTCTATCTTTCTTCTCTCTTAAGTCCCCGTGTCAATTTCCTATGTTTCATTTGAAACGGAACAGAGGAAGTATATAAATGAGATTAGATTAAATATATTAGAGGTAAGAATAGCAATGGGTCGGTTAGACAAGTTGAGTTCCAGTCCCTGAAGCTGTTATCCAGAATATCACAAAGAAAAGGCGCATAACCTGATCCTAATTACACCACAAATGACCCATAAGCATTAAAGTTAGACTCATATTGCCCTATTCTAAGCAAATAATTACAACACAAAGAAACATCATAAGCAGATAGATATTTGATATATTAGAGGTAAGAATGGCAATGGGTCGGTTATAATCCGACTCCGACTTTACAAGAAATTGGATTTTAAATTCGACTCTGATTCGACATCTCACTTTAACAATCCAAATCCAATCCAACTTATTAAAATCTTAACATCCGACTCCGACCTTTTTTTTCTGCCCCATTATTTTATATAGAAAAATCTTATGTAATACAAATAATCTAATCATTAATATTTTTTTAACAATCATATGGCAATAACTTAAGTTAAAAACAAGCTTAGTAAAAATTAATATAAAATAAGGCCAATTGTTTCAAAATTGGAGTCAGGGTAAACATACATAATACAATCATATAAAAACGTAAGACTAATTACCTCAAAGTAGGAGTTGGATCCTGATGTTGGTTAGGATTTTGTTGGAGTTGGACCGGATGATTCTAAATTTTATGGGACTTGACTCGAAGTCATACTTTTTAAGCGGTGTCGGATTCCGATTATATTATCTGGAGTCGGCTTGGAAATTTTCCTTTCAGATCAGATCGAAGCAGGGTCGGAGCGGGACTGCATTGCCATCCGTAGACTGAACTGAATTGAAGTAGAACTGTGAAAGGAAATGACTTCGGGTCTTCGACCATTCTCCGACTTGGAGTCGGACTTGTTAAACGGAGTCGGACTCCGATTATTCTTTCGGAGTCGGCACTAGGGGTGTAAATGATGCGAGTCGAGCTCGAGTTTCACTAAGCTCGACTCGAACTCGAAAACTCGAAGTCAAGCTCGACTCGACTCGAAAACTCGCGAGCTTGGAAAAATCAAACTCGACTCGAACTCAAAATCCTAAACTTGAGCTCGAGCTCGAACTCTATGAGGCTCGAACTCGAACTCCAATCAAGGCTCAACTCAAACTTGAGTCAATCCATGTACCTTGAGTTAGGTACTTGGACTAGCCTTTTATAGAGGAAAAAGAGTTAGTGTTTCATTGTCCAACCAATGTGGGACTTTATGAAACAAACTTTATTAGAAAACAATAGTTTCCACCCAATGAAGAATGCAACAAATAATTTTTGTTCCATTTATAAAAGAACACAAACTTAAACTTTTGTTTCCCAACCAATGTGGGACAACTAAAATTAAACAATAAGGCTCAACTCAAACTTGAGTCAATCCATGTACCTTGAGTTAATTACTTGGAGTAGCCTTTTATAGATAGTGGTGTCAAAACAGGTTCTCAAACATGTTTTGGGTATACCCACGGTGAACCAGGTCAGACCCGGACAGGTCAGGATTCTGATTGTCAGTGCCCCATGTCATGATTGGTCAGGTTTTGTTCAACTGGGTCGAACACATTTGAATCATTGGATTCCCGGGTGCCGGACAGGTCTGAGCGTTCCATTTATAAGTCGATCCATTCCTGGATATGATCGCCCGTTGACATTTTTTTTTGCCGGGTTTGCGCAGGTCGTATTTAGGTTTCATGTACAGTTGAGTTAAGTCAAATGTACTCGGGTTGAATTAGTAATGACCTTAGTTCGATCGTTGTGAAACATCGGGTCCATTCGCTATTGAACGTCAACTCAACTTCGGGTAACTCCTGATCGGGCCATCTTGATTTTGTTATGGATTTTGTAAACGAATCATATTAATAAAAGTATTAAGATTGACATATATATACATATGTGTGTGTGCGATAAATATATGGATGACAACGAAAACCAATAAAAACACTATATTGATTACCGTGATGTTTAGTGTATTCTCTTACTCAACTCTTATTTCGAATAATCAACTGCGTAAAACCACTCTAATGAGTAAAGGAGTAGAACGACTCTTCATATGTTTTAATATTATATATTATAAGCAACGATAATAATAACGAGTAGACGATCAATTCCAAACTTTATATAAATGATTTATTATTATAAGCATTATGATTGATATATAAGTTTGTAAATAGTTATGATGGTAATGAGAATAATAATACTAATAAACATAAAGCGACAATGATAATAGGTAAAAACACAAATAATAATAGTAATAGTTAACAAGGCAAACAATAGCAATAGTAATACAAATAAGAACAGGAATACTAACAATAACAATATAAATACTAATATGTTGAATCAATTTAATATAAGGTTGATATCAAAATAATTGTAAAACCAATCTAATACTCTATTGATTATAAATTAGTATAACGACTCTTAATATGTTATAATATTATAACAAATGGCAATCATACATTCATATGTTTACAACGACGGTTCATATGAGGCCTAAGTGATTATAACGAGGGTTCATATGTTGCACAATAATAATAATAATAATAATAATAATAATAATAATAATAATAATAATAATAATAATAATAATAAAATAATAAAATAAAAAAAAAAAAAAAAAATTATACCCCCAAATCATTATCCCCTGTAAAAGCTAACCATAACTTATTAAAATAAGTTAACTGTTACCAAGTAATTAACAACCATAAGTTAAGTAAAATAGTTAACAAGTACTTACTAGTTACTAAATAGTAACTTGTTAACAACCATATAGTTTAATACTAGTATAAGATTAACAACCATAACACTCCCTTATCTTTATAAGTTATAAGATTATTTAAGTTAATTGTTTTTATGTTATACTATAGTTTAATACTAGTATAGTATTTATAGTCTTCTCTTAACTTTGTATGCATGTATATGTGACTATAAAGAAACTATTTTATCAGTAGGCTTATATATGCTAGTACGATATAATAATATTGGAACCATTCTAACTAACGATAATAATAATGAGTATTATATATTAACTACGAGTATACGATCAATTACTGGATTTATATAAAATTTAATTGACTCGATTATGGTAAGCATTATGATTCGAAATAATAATAATAAAATAACATGATAACAATAACAATAACAATAACCATAATAATAATAATAATAATAATAATAATAATAATAATAATAATAATAATAATAATAATAATAATATATTGTTAATTGGTTATTCAATAATTTTTTTGCCATAATCCATAAACATTATCATTCTCAAATCTCATTGGCCAAAAAACAAACACACGGATCCTAATTTTTAGCCTTTGATTTGTAAAAGAGCAAAATGCCAAAACATTGATCCAATGGCCCAAAATGAACCAATTTCCCCTTCTTTTTCAGAAATTCTCATCTCTCCTTTCTTTTTATCCTAAATTCCTAACCATTAGATCTAATCTAACGGTTGAAACAACCCCAAATAACCCCCTATAAAAATGACCCTAAATTGAAACCCTAAATTGCTCTCATTTCTCTCTCATCATCTAATTTCTCTTGGCGCCTCTATCTAGTCACTCTCTCTCATCAGCCGATCAGCTCCTCTCACAGTCTCACTTCTCAGTCTTCTTCACTTCTTCATTCCTTCACTATCTCGCCGGAAAACACATAGATCTCGCCGAAATTGATTTTCTTTTCTTGAGTTCTCACCGGTTCCGTCTATATCTCGGCGAAAAGCGTAAAGATCTCGCGGCAAACGTAAAGATCTTGCCGGAAAACGTAAAGATCTCGCCGAAAAGCGTAAAAATCTGACCAGAAACCATAAAACCTTGCCGGAAAACACAAAATCTCTCCTCGATCGACTGTTTTTCTGAGGTTTTTTTTAATTTCCTTTTTTTTATCTTTTTTATTTTATGTAAGATGCCTGATTTTCTTTGTTTGAGTTTCGAATGTGATGATGAACTTTGGTTGGTTTTTTTAAATTTTGAATTTCGATTCATGTGAAGTTGTTTAATAGTTGTTTTTTTTTTGTTTTATGTAAGATTTATGATTTTCTTTGTGAAGTTGTTTAATTGTTGTTTTTTTGTTTAATAGTTTCGATTCATGATGAACTTTGGTCTGATTTTCTTAATATGTTTCATATGCTTCGAATCTGATTCATCATTCATGCGAGTTGTTTGATTTTTTTTAATATGTTTTAGGGTTAGGTTTTAGGGTTTCTAGTTAGGGTTAGGGATATTAATTAGGGTTTAGGGTTAGAGTTAAGGTTAGGGTTTAGGGTTAGGGTTTTGACTAGGGTTAGGGTTAGGGTTAATCCTAACTAGAAACCCTAACCCTAACCCTAACCAGAAACCCTAACCCTAACCAGAAACCTTAACTAGAAACCTAACACTTAAACTTTAAATTTCAGTTATAAATGGAGGACATTGATAATGTTGTTTCTGACTATGCTTCAATTGTTCAATCAAATTCTGCTGCTGCTACTATTGGTGATGATGTTGTTTCTGCTCATTTGCCTGATCCTTCACTCTTTGGTAAACACACTTCCACTGTTTGGAAGCATTTCGTTTTATACAAATCGGAGGGTAAGATATTTTCTACTTGCATTCACTGTAGAAACTGTCATTTGCGTGCTGAAAGTGCTAGAGGTACCACTAATCAAAATAGGCATTTACTTAAATGTGATCCTTATTTATTAAGTGTTAAAGGTAATGATGCGGGAAATAATTTTAGTCAAAAAACCTTTTGTCGTATGTTTGCCGAAGCCATAATGGTCCATGCTTATCCTTTACTTATTGTTGAACATGTTAGAACTAGGGCTTTGTTATCTTATTTGGAACCTAGAGTGAAACACATAACTCGGAATACGATGCTTAAGATATGTGTTAATGAGTTTGAGACCATGAAAAAGAGTTTCCGTAACTTGTTGATGGATTTGGATGGTAGAATATGTTTTACTTGTGATCTCTGGACTTCCATGAATGATAGCTATATGGTACTTACTGCTCATTTTGTTGATAAGTCTTGGACACTACGTTCTAAAATACTTGTCTTTCGATCTTGCCCTCAACCCCATACCGGTTTAGAATTGAGTAGATTTTTTCTGAATTTGATTGAGGAATGGGGCCTTAAAGATAAGGTTTGTACATTGACTTGTGATAATGCTAGTAATAATAATGTTATGGTTTCTGAAATTGTTGATGATTTAAACAAAGTCAATCCTTTGGTTTGTGGTGGTAAATTTTTTCATATTAGATGTTCGGCACATATTTTAAATTTAGTTGTACAAAGTGGTTTGTCTATGATTGATGAGAGTGTTAAAAACTTGCATTCAATTGTTACTTACATTGGTTTAAATATGGCTTGCTAAAGAGTATGGTCGTGTTGCTAGCACTAGTGTTGGTGCTTCTAGTGTTCAAAGTGTGACTTATGAAATTAATGCATACTTTGATGCCCCCCTTGTTCCTTGTGTTAGTGATGTTGATTTTGATGTTTTTTGATATTGGCGTGCTAATGTGGTTCAATTTCCTATTTTTGCTCTCATGGCTAGAGATATTTTAGCCATCCCTATTACCTCTGTTGCATCTGAATCCTCACTTAGCATGGGAGGTAGAATTTTGAACAAGTATCATTCGCGTTTGTTGCCTCATAATGTTGAAGCTTTAGTAACTTGTCAAAATTGGCTCTCTGGTTATACCCCATTTGAGGATGAAAGAACTGTTGATGTTGGTGTTGTAGGTGAACCTAGTGATATAGACTATGAATCTATTCCGTAATTCATTTGCTCTCTCTTTTGTTGCTACCCATTATGTTGCTTTGGTTGTGGTTGTTGTGGTCTTGTGCTGTTGCTTGTAGGATGGTGATGTGCTTGTGGTTTGTTGGTGTTGTTGTGCTTGTGGGATGGTGCTGATGTTCATGTGGATGGACTGGTGTTGTACTAGTTTTATATTTTGGTACCCGTATGTTTACTCTCAACTCCAAAATTAATTACGTATTTGTTGCCCTTAGCTTTGTGAGGCGGCGCTTTTTCTAGGTATGTATTTAAGAATATGATACACACTTGAGAGCCAATTTTTTTTTATAAGTGCCTTAGAATTGCCGCCTGCCCACAATTGCTTTGTAGCTCGTTTACATTTTTACATTTTGTGACGTTGATGGAGTCTAAGTGCTCGATGATGATTCTTCTGGTAACAGTTTCTTAAAACTTTGTTATAAGATCTGAGAGCCCAAAAAATATAAAAAAGTATTTTTGTACTTTGTTGTTATGGTTATCGTGGTCCTGTGCTGCTGTTGCTTGTTGGATGCTGCTGCTTGAGGCTTGCTACTGTTGCTTGTTGGATGCTGCTGCTGCTTGTGGCCTGCTCCTGCTGCTGTTGCTTGTGGCCTGCTGCTGCTTGTTGGATGCTGCTGCTTGAGGCTTGCTACTGCTGCTTGTGGCCTGCTCCTGCTGCTGCTTCTGGCCTGCTTCTGCTTCTGGCCTACTGCTGCTGCTGCTTGTTGCCTATTGTTGCTGCTGCTTGTGGTTTCTAAATTTTGGTACCCGTATGCTGAATTTCTTCTTGTGGTTTGCTGCTGGTTTGTGCTGGAAATTCTAGATGGTGGTTGTTGCTGTTGTTGGCTTGCTACATATAATAAATTCAGCAATTTGATTTTTGTAATTTCGTTTGACATTGACACATGTATTTTGAATGAATTTATGATATTATATTAACTTGACCCAATTACCAAACTTTCTTCTTCACTCAAACAAGTTACGATCTTAATTATATGTTCTGGAAAAATTAAAGTATAGTACTTTATGGAAGCATTTGCATTATACAAAGCAACTGAAAAATTAATAAGAAGACATTCTATAATATGCACTAAGAAACTAGCAGTTAAAAAGTGACTATTATAATCTCATCAGTAGTTAAAACACTATGACATGAACCAAAATTACATCAAAAATAATTTAATTGAGAATGCAATTTTCTTTTATTTATTTATTATTAAATGTAAGTAATTTTATAAATTACCATATTGAAATGATTTTGTAGATATAGAAAAATAATTGAATTTTAGTAATTTTGTTGAGTTTAGTCGTCAAAATAAGTTGGTTTGAAAAATTGCGTAAAATTAGGTAGATTTTATTTTCAGATCAATTAGAATTCGAGTTGAACCAGGTATTTACAGGGCCTAATTGAGTTTTGGGTTAATATCTGGTTTAGTTCGGTCGGGTTCGGGTTTGAATGCAGGTCTGTGTGGTCAGGTCAGAATATAATCTAGCCGGGTGCCGGTCAGGTCTGGGTAATCCCAGGTCAGGTTTCGGTCAGGTCTGGGGACTGACCCTCACAGGTCGAACCAGGTTCAAGTCAGGTCAGTATCAGGTTGACCCAGCGGTCAGGTCTGTTTCTGACACCCCTGTTTATAGAGGAACAAAAATTTGTGTTTCATAGTCCAACCAATGTGGGACTTTATGAGACAAACTTTGGTAGAAAACAATAGCTTCCACCCAATGAAGAAATGTAACAAAAAGTTTTTCTTCCATTTATAAAAGAACACAAACTTAAACTTTTGTTTTCCAACCAATGTGGAACAACTAAAATTAAACAACAAGGATAGCTATAGTAGTAACATTTTATATTGAAAAAAAAACTCTTGTTTACACTACAAAAACCAATGTGGGAAATATAATATTTTACATGAAATATCGTTTTTAATAATTTTCAGTTTGTTCATTAACTTTCGAGCCGAGCCAAGGCTAAGGCTCGTTAAAATCTTGAGCTCGACGTGCTAACCATCACCTAAAGACAAACTATAATTAGAGTCTACCATGAAAAATATTTTCTATATTAGCATAAATTTTATTGCATGGATTAAATTCTTTGAAAAAGTTTGAGAATTATCTATTGAAATTACAAGTATTATATATAATTTTTTTCGAGTTTCTCGCGAGCTTTTTGAGTCGAGTAGGTATTAGCTCAACTCGACTCGTTAGTCATCGAGTCGAGCCTACTCGAGTCGAGTTTTGACCGGGCCGATCTCGAGTAGCTCACGAGTTGTCTCGTCTCATTTACACCCCTAGTCGGCACAAATTTTTTCCTTCAGATTGGCTTGAAGCAGGGTCAGATCCGGATTAAATTGTCATCCCTACTTAAAGGCTCCAAAGCCTCCCAACTCCCAAGCCTGCCTCATCCATGATCCACCTACCGACTTTTCCTATACACACCCAAAAAGATAAAAGATTTAGGAAAAATAGATCAGAATACCCCCAACTTTGGCCCGTGCGCTTTTAATACCCCCAACTTTGAGTTATTTTTAAATACCCACAACTATTGGGGAGGTCCGACAAAAATGCACCCCTGACCTAAAAGAACCGGTTTAGCAGGTTAAAATGTCACGTGTCATGCTCTTATTGGTTTTACTAATTTTTTTTTTTGCTTTTCTTTTTTATCACTCCACCCTTACCGTTTTCTACTCCCACCCCACCCCTTTCTCCCCCACCTCAACCGCCTGTAACACCCCCAAAATCCATACACGTCTAAACTACGTTGCCTCGACTTTGGGAGTGTTACCGCCGCGGTGAAACGCAAGGCTTATTGAATTAAAAACTAACTTACTCTCTACTATGAAAACTAAATTGCAGCGGAAATAAAATTTTAACTTAACTACAACTCGGGAATCACCATTGACCCCTTTTATTTAAACCATTAACTAAGTGAATCATAAACAAACTCTAGAATGTTCAACCAAAACACTTTAAAAAGTTTATAAACCAGTGAATATCCCCCGTTATGCCCAAACTCATGCAACATCACCAGCAATGGTTCATCACTAGTCAACAAACAACACAAATAACAAACAATCAGCTATGCTGAGTACTTACATAATCAGTTAAATAATACACTATACATAATCAGAATAATAAAAAAAATCATTCCTATACATGATACTACAAAAACATTAAATTTCATTTTTACACTTTATTTGGCATCGAACGGGCACCGTCATCTTTCTAGAATCATACGGGCTACATAATCCTTAATAGACAACTTGGTCTATTAGATGAAATGTAAATACGGTTTCGTTCCGTTCCACACCCATCACCTTAGTATGCATACCCCCAAGATCGTACGGAACCTTCCGCCTACTTGAGTTATCAAAATTTATAAGGACACTACTGTCGTCACAGTAGGCCTGTGTAGGAGTGTAGAACAAGTCTCACACTCCCCCCCATTGTTCATACTTGTAGGGATTCCAACTACAAGTTTATCGCCAAAGATCTTTCTTAGTGATAATCATTCATACAACATTGAGCATATAATCATTTGATTTTCCTTCTTAGGTACATTACTCAATTCTCTAGTTTAAGCAACCTCTTGTAACATCCTTCCTACAACAATTAAACCATAGGATTCCAATCCAATTCTCATTTCATGCTTGTGATACGATAGAATTTCGCATACCAATAATAATTCATTCCAACTCACAAGTAATACAACAAGGAAATACATACAGATTTCCAATTGATTTCATGTTACCAAACAATCTCATCAATCATAATCAACCATAGTTCCCTATCATGATTCTAGGTTCCAATATAACAATCATAACCTAAACATGATACTAATATATCGAATTGAACTAGTACGCGTACGTACCTTGTAACGGAGAATCTTTGCTGACTATTAAAACGTTCCGCTTATGAAATTGGGACCTAATCGAATAATAAAGTATTTCAGTGCTAAGTCTTTGATATTATTAAAATAAAAATCAACTTAGCTAACTATGTAAAATATGATGTTTTGAACATTAAAATTAACGTTCTTGTGTTCAAACTTTCTTTTCATAAACTTTATTGAAACTAATATATTTAGGACTTAATGATATGTTTGTAAAATCTGGTTTCTTCTAACTTATCTTATACTTGTTCATAACCACAAAACTTGAACAACTATATATAAGTATTATAAAATCGGAATTAAGAAATAACATCATCCTAAGAACTAATAGTATAATCATAAATCTGATTTCCTTTAACGTTTACTATACTTTATTTACAAAACCAACTTAAATCATTATCTACACAAGTATTATAAAATCAGATTTGAGAAATAGAATTATCATAAGAACTACAACATAATTATAAATCTGATTTCTTTTACTAATTCTACACTTTATTTATAATTAGAAAGCTTAATCAAAGATATTTAAGACTTATGAAATCACAATTTACAATCAAATTAAGTAGGAAAGAAGAGAATATTTATTTATTTTTATATATAGAGGTTACCGGACCCACTCGCCGACGATAACCACCGGCGACGATGCACGAACTCCGGCGACCACCCCTTGACTTGCGCGACACAGCTCACACCACACGCACCACTTTGCACCACCACGACTCACCACTCGAGTCTCGCGCGCGACACAACCCGCACACAACAGCACCTTCGAGTGCGACCACTACTCATACCACCACGCACAGCCCGACCCACAAACTGACGTGCAGCACTAGCCTTGCGCTCGACCACTGCACAACCTCGACCAACAGCCCTCGTGTGGCTCCGACTGACCCTCGTGCGGTGCAACCTCCAGCTAGCCTTCGTGTGCTGCTGCTGTGGGTTGATGAACGAAACGAAACAGGGGAGGAGGAAAGAAATAACGTAGAAGAGGAGAAGAGAGGAGAGAGAAAGTTCCTTGGGGTAAAAAATAAGAAAAGAAGCGGCTGGTTGAAGTAAAGTGAATAAGGTTTTATTTTTATTTTATTTTCTCTTATTTATAGCATGAGAGTCCTATGTTTATTAGGATTTGTTTTATTTCTAGTTCTTATTTTATCTATTTAGAAAACAAAACAAAACAAAACCGAATTATAATATAATTAGGTACAAAAGTAGGTTGTATAGTTAAATTATAACTTTAGGCTTACCCAAACTATATTTATTTTTTCGTAAATAATATTATAATACTTTCACTTTATTCTTTATATTTTCTTATTTATACAAGAATAACTCCCAAAAATACGGAGTATTACAGGCTTCCCCCCTTAAAGGAAGTTTCGTCCCGAAACTTTGAGGTCGCCAATCTTAACGACGATCTTTTTGCACTTCGAAGTCCCAATATTTCACAAGCGTTCTCTAATTTCGCAAGTCACATAAGCGATAAATGCACACATAAGCGCTAAATACGTATAAATAACAAATTTAACAAACTTTAGCAAATTTTAGGGTGGAAGCGCGAAATTCTATCGCATTCTTCCCCCCTTAAAGAAAAGTTACGTCCTCGTAACTCACCTACCCCTTGAAAGAGCTCCGGGTACTTCATGCACTAGAATGACATGTTTAAAACTTTGCATACAATTGGTTCTCCCTAAGTGTCTGTAAAACATGCGTCAAATGTCCCTCATGTTCTTCCCTGCTCCTTGAATAGATCAAAATATCGTCTATGAACACTAATACCAATTTATCGAGGTAGGGTCGAAAATCTTATTCCGAAAATGACGTCTAGGTTCAATAAGTTAAACTCTATTAGATCGGAAGGAGAGAAGCCCTCCCTTATTTTCAGTGAGACATTAAGGAATTTCTTAGAGCAATTAACAGTATCCCCAGACGGAATAACTATAGGCATAGAAATTGACTCAAACTCAACTAGTGCTAGAGTTCTAACAGTTGTATGGGTAATAAAAGACAAAGATGCTCCAGAATCGAACAAGACTTTAACAGGAATTGAGTTTATAGAGAAAGTACCCATGACAACATCTCTACGAGCTTCGTCTTCGCTAGCCATCATCATATACCGCTTCCCTTTTCCCTTATTATCATTGTTGTTGGTCACGTGATTCCCAGTTGGTGCCTGATTATTTGCATTGGTTGGTGGTTTGGAGTAACTAGAGTTCTCTAACCCATTGAATGCATTTCCACCATTCCCATTCTCATTCCTAGGCTTATCTCCATTGTTCCCCCTTTCTTGACCATTGGGGTTAACCTTATTCTTCGAATAGCATTCGTACGCTCTATGCCCCATTTTCCCACATTCATGACACTCCACCTTATTACCCTCGCAATCCTTCCCATGATGGTTGTATGGCACTTCTTACACCTGTACACACGCTCAGGTCTGCGGTTATTGGTGTTATTGTTATCGTTGTTGGGTCCCTTATCGAAGTTTCTTTGGGAGGTCTGGTTGTTATGGTTCCCATGGTGTTTCTTTTCAAATCTTTGAACCTCGGGGTTTGGATTCTCCTTTCGCTTCTCACCTTGTTTACCTCCTTCCTCTCGTTTCCTTATTGCATATAAGTGGGCAGCTTTGCCAAATACATGGTCCAACGAGGTGAAAGTATCTCCCCCCAGTCTCCCTTGCAGGTCAAGGGTGAGCCCTAATTCAAAGCGTGAGGCCTTAGCTTCCTCGGTAGGGGCAATTTCAGGAGCAAATCTCATCAGTTCTATGAACTTGCGGTAATATTCCTCAACAGACATGTTCCCTTGCTCTAGCATCATAAACTCTTGGGCTTTCTGCTTTTTGAGGTATGGTGGGTAATACTTATCCCTCAGAGCTTTCTTAAAAGTTTCCCACCCAAAGTCAAGCTGTTTTAGGAGGTTGTCCTTAGCTTGAGTCCACCAAAAGTGGGCATCCCCCTGTACGTAATAGCTTGCTAAGGGCACAGTCTTGTCATCTGGACAGGTGAGGGTAAAGAAAAGCTTATCAAACTCCCCAACCCAATTTTCCAATTCTTCTGGCCCCCCTTTCCCATTCAGTACTAGTGGGTTCCTACGGGCAACCTTTTCAGACAAATCCCCATCCCAATTATGTCCTTGGGCTAGGTTAGCTGTGATCTGCACTAGATCACGAATCGATTGCTCGACATTCAGAGAGGTAGCAGGTGTGCCGCCCTGATGAACCATTCTGCGCTGAAAATTGACATAACGACCGTTTTAGTGCCACACACATAATCGTTGATTCACTTAACTATAGCACATTTGCACGTTCATACAACACGTTTTTATTGCAAATAATCATTAAGTCTCTATTGACTTGCAATAGGAACATCTCAGATAAGGCATTACATCACATAAAAGAATAAAGATATTGTATTATTATTGAAAAGGGTAACATTTATTGTTTCCTAGGAAAACATAATATGAATAAATAAAGGAATAAAGAATGCTAATTTGCTACTTGGCATGCAAGCCCTATTAAAACAGAAATAAACGGATAAAATAATATTCTAGTCCTAATTATATATTCAAAAGAAACTAGGGACTATAATGGTGAGCTTCGTCATCTGAGTTAGGATTTTCTATTCCTTCTTCCATGTCAGCTTCGTCCTCTAAAGGCTCATCATCCTCTATAGGTTCATCTTCCTCTAGGGGTTCTTCCTCTTCTTCTTTCTCTTCTTCTTGGTCATTTTCCGCAATCGGATCCCCTTCAGCAGGCTCATTTTCATTAGGTACTCACTCTTCCTCATTTTCTAAGTCAAGTATAGGTGCAACATGATCTTCCTCAATCACTGTGATGAACGTCCTATTATTCCCCTCATCATCAGAAATGTAGGTAACAGTTCTCAGGTTTGACGCGATGTGGTAGTCTTCGGGTATGAACTCATCCTCAAAAGTTTGGTATCTTGCTCTTTTTACAGCTCTAAATGGTGATTGAGGCTCAGTTTTAACTCTAGGGTTCTCAGAATTAACATCCACAACCTTAGTTCCCGAGCTTTCCCCCACATGATAAGTTCCTCTAACTGGAGGTGATGAGGTAGAGGGCTCCCAACTTCTTTTCTCACGAATTCTCCATCCATTTTCACAGTATTTAAGATCAATAATGAAATGTCCTACAGTAGGAAGGTATTGGTTCCAGTAAGTGTGTTTAGTTACATTAAAAAGCTCCATTTTCTGACCATATATCCCTATATCTACGGTGTACGAAAATGTAGGGTTCCTCCCTAGGGACGTAGTGCAGCATAAAATATATTTTCTCCATTTCAGTCCTTAGTCTAGTATCTCCCTGTAAGGTCCTATATTCCAAAGCAACTTTCATCTTATAGGCCCATATGTCCCAATCCTACGCTATTCGGTGTTTCATCAGGTAGTCCTGAGGACCTAGGTCGTAAACCATCTTCGAAATTAAAGAAAGAAAATAATCTAAGTTTTTGTGAAGTAAAGGTTTTAAAAAAAATATATATATATTTACATATATAAGAGATAAAACGATTATTTTCAATTTTAGAACTCCTTAAACACGTTCAAAATATTTTTAACAACCAAATAGTTATGTCCTAATATATTCAAAATAAGGTTTTAGTTCAATACCTTTTAAAACATTTTAGAACAATTCGAAGTTAAGTCAGTGCTCTTAACCACAATCTATGTACCTACCCTTGTACATCCTCCTAATCTATTCATACTTCGAAGATTTCAAAGAATCTTTCACCAATTCAATCAACCACACCACATTTCATATAATCAGAACATCTGATTCATTCCACAGTATTTGCATACTTTCTATAAACATATCAGACAAGTAAGGCAAGAAACGCATTACAAATAAAATCAGTCCTATGATATAATGCACGCAAAAGTAAACTATATGCTCTTATCCCCTACTACCCATTTTCAAAATCTTTTAAAACATCCTTGAAAATAGGAACTTTTGGCTCTGATGACCAGTTTTGTAACACCCTAAAAATCCATACACGTCTAAACTACGTTGCCTCGACTTTGGGAGTGTTACCGCCGCGGTGAAACGCAAGGCTTATTGAATTAAAAACTAACTTACTCTCTATTATGAAAACTAAATTGCACCGGAAAAAAAATGTTAACTTAACTACAACTCGGGAATCACTATTGACCCCTTTTATTTAAACCATTAACTAAGTGAATCATAAACAAACTCTAGAATGTTCAACCAAAACACTTTAAAAAGTTTATAAACCAGTGAATATCCCCCGTTATGCCCAAACTCATGCAGCATCACCAGCATACCTAATCTGCTCCCCATTGAAACATCAATGGTTCATCACAGATCAACAAACAACACAAATAACAAACAATCAGCTATGCTGAGTACATACATAATCAGTTAAATAATACACTATACATAATCAGAATAATAAAAAAAAAAAAAATCATTCCTATACATTATACTACAGAAACATTAAATTTATTTTTACACATTATTTGGCATCGAACGGGCACCGTCATCTTTCTAGAATCATATGGGCTACTTAATCCTTAATAGACAACTTGGTCTATTAGATGAAATGTAAATACGGTTTCGTTCCGTTCCACACCCATCACCTTAGTATGCATACCCCCAAGATCGTACGGAACCTTCCGCCTACTTGAGTTATCAAAATTTATAAAGACACTACTGTCGTCACAGTAGGCCTGTGTAGGAGTGTAGAACAAGTCTCACACTCCCCCCATTGTTCATACTTGTAGGGATTCCAACTACAAGTTTATCGCCAAAGATCCTTCTTAGTGATAATCATTCATACAACATTAAGCATATAATCATTTGATTTTCCTTCTTAGGTACATTACTCAATTCTCTAGTTTAAGCAACCTCTTGTAACATCCTTCCTACAACAATTAAACCATAGGATTCCAATCCAATTCTCATTTTATGCTTGTGATACGATAGAATTTCGCATACCAATAATAATTCATTCCAACTCACAAGTAATACAACAAGGAAATACATACAGATTTCCAATTGATTTCATGTTACCAAACAATCTCATCAATCATAATCAACCATAGTTCCCTATCATGATTCTAGGTTCCAATATAACAATCATAACCTAAACATGATATTAATATATCGAATTGAACTAGTACGCGTACGTACCTTGTAACGGAGAATCGTTGCTGACTATTAAAACGTTCCGCTTATGAAATTGGGACCTAATCGAATAATAAAATATTTCAGTGCTAAGTCTTTGATATTATTAAAATAAAAATCAGCTTAGCTAACTATGTAAAATATGATGTTTTGAACATTAAAATTAACGTTCTTGTGTTCAAACTTTCTTTTCATAAACTTTATTGAAACTAATATATTTAGGACTTAATGATATGTTTGTAAAATCTGGTTTCTTCTAACTTATCTTATACTTGTTCATAACCACAAAACTTGAACAACTATATATAAGTATTATAAAATCGGAATTAAGAAATAACATCATCCTAAGAACTAATAGTATAATCATAAATCTGATTTCCTTTTACGTTTACTATACTTTATTTACAAAACCAACTTAAATCATTATCTACACAAGTATTATAAAATCAGATTTGAGAAATAGAATTATCATAAGAACTACAACATAATTATAAATCTGATTTCTTTTACTAATTCTACACTTTATTTATAATTAGAAAGCTTAATCAAAGATATTTAAGACTTATAAAATCTGAATTTACAATCAAATTAAGTAGGAAAGAAGAGAATATTTATTTATTTTTTATATATAGAGGTTACCGGACCCACTCGCCGACGATAACCACCGGCGACGATGCACGAACTCCGGCGACCACCCCTTGACTTGCGCGACACGGCTCACACCACACGCACCACTCCGCACCACCACGACTCACCACTCGAGCCACTCGAGTCTCGCGCGCGACACAACCCGCACACAACAGCACCTTCGAGTGCGACCACTACTCATACCACCACGCACAGCCCGACCCACAAACTGACGTGCATCACTAGCCTTGCGCTCGACCACTGCACAGCCTCGACCAACAGCCCTCGTGTGGCTCCGACTGACCCTCGTGCGGTGCGACCTCCAGCTAGCCTTCGTGTGCTGCTGCTGTGGGTTGCTGAACGAAACGAAACAGGGGAGGAGGAAAGAAATAACGTAGAAGAGGAGAAGAGATGAGAGAGAAAGTTCCTTGGGGTAAAAAATAAGAAAAGAAGCGGCTGGTTGAAGTAAAGTGAATAGGGTTTTATTTTTATTTTATTTTCTCTTATTTATAGTATGAGAGTCCTATGTTTATTAGGATTTGTTTTCCAAATCAACTTTCTAGTTCTTATTTTATTTATTTAGAAAACAAAATAAAACAAAACCGAATTATAATATAATTAGGTACAAAAGTAGGTTGTATAGTTAAATTATAACTTTAGGCTTACCCAAACTATATTTATTTTTTTGTAAATAATATTAAAATACTTTCACTTTATTCTTTATATTTTCTTATTTATACAAGAATAACTCCCAAAAATACGGAGTATTACACCGCCAGTCCCCCTCCTCAACCACCAGTCCCCCTCCCCTACCTCTTTCTCCCTCCTCCCCCACCCCTTCCCACCGAGAAACCCAGCAGCCCCCTCCCCTTCACACCACCCACCGAAACCCAACAACCCCCTCCCATTTTCATCACCACTGTCACTCCCACCAACAACCACCGCTGAATTCTCCCTTTTTTCTCTGTTCTCGACCACCTTCAACAATTGCCGCCACCACGCCGAAAACCACGACCACCTTCGATCTCCTCCATCGTCGAATATCCTCCCTCTTCGCAATCTCTTCACCTCCAACACTCCGCCGGAATACTAACACCACTAACACACCACCCGTAACCACCTGTAGCTGGGTTGGGTGGGAGGGGGCCGGCTAGGTGGTTGTGGGGGTTGGCTCTTGGAGACTGCAGGGGGTGGAGGTGGGGGTGGGGGGGGAGGGGATCTTGGTGGGTGGGCGGGGTGGGGGATTCTGGTGGGTGGCTTGGTGGGGGGCTGGGTGGGGGGCTGGTGGGAGGTCGTGGTAGTGGGGGGTGGTGGCTAGGTGGTGGTTGTAATGGTGGAAAGATAAGTAAAGGATGAAAAAAAATTCCCTTGTTAACAGGTTATAGACCTGATCAAACACCGGGCCAGGCCGGGCCGCGCAAAAAAAAAGTGCCCATCTTGCGGGCCGGGCCGGGCCCAAATCCGGGCCAAAAAATTGTGCCCAAAGCCCGGTATTTCGGGCCGGGCCGAGCGGGCTTTTGCGGGCCAAAACGGGCCGGGCCCAAAATTTAGGCTAAAAAGTGTTTTTTTGCTTGTCCAAAGCCCGCCCAAAAAAAAAAATTTGATCGGGCCCGGCCCGCGGGCCCAAAAAAACTGCCCAAACCCGCCCAAAAACCGGGTCGGGCTGGGGTTGATCAGGTATAACAGATTACAAGTCATCTGGGTGCATTTTTTACGGATCTCCCCAATAGTTAGGGGTATTTAAAAATAACCCATAGTTGGGGGTATTAAAAGTGGACGGGCCAAAGTTGGGGGCATTTTGATCCATTTTTCCAAAGATTTAGAAAGAAGATTTGATACAAAAACAATGCAGTCTGAAATAAAAGGCCATTTGATGGGTGTCATTATGTGGACCCTTGTGCCTCCATCTTCCTCTTTGCCCTGACAAATACGGGCCCTTATTATCCAAAGCGAACTTCCAACATGGGCCAAGGCATTTGTGGCCTTTTATTTCCGCTATGGCTCCATTTAAGTACTGTAGTGTCATGGCGAAAGGTAATAATCCAAATGTGGGAAATTACTAACTCATACCTCAAGTCAAAACGATTATGAGCGATTTCTCATTCATAATATTTTATGATTGTATATTTGTATTTGATAAATTTTCTACATCTTGTTACAAATGTTTTATATAATAATAAGAGTTTTTTTGTCAGAAATAACCTTTTTAAACCATTTTTTTGCGAAAAATAACTTTTTAAAAGTTTTTTTTGCAACTTACAACCTAAAACCAAAAACTTTTGCGAAATGAAACCTTTTTTGGATTTTCGTTATCGACCGTTAAGTATTTGCGTTTGACCGTCAGTTGGTTGTATTTTTTTTCCTTTTAACACTTGACCCTTAATTTTCTCTCTCCTATTCTTCTTAAACCATACCCATTCTCTCTCCCTTCTTCCTCCTCTTCTCTTCTCTTCTTCTTTCTCTCTCCTCAAACCCACAACTTTCTCTCTCTTCATTTCCAAACACACCCTTTGATTGATTGACTGATATAGAAATTTTATTCCTATTTTAATTTTCTTGAGCAGTGATAATTTTATTAATTTTTGAGCATCATAACTCTCAATTGCAGACACCATTGAAGGGGGACAAGACATTTGGTGAGCATTAAATCGTTGACATTGGTAAAGGAGAGAGAGTGGAAGTTGTTAGGGGTGTGTTTGGAGTTGTTAGACCAGATCTAAATGAGACGTTGAAGGGTCACATTAACTCCCCTTTGACTCGGTGGAGCTCCTGCTCCGATCAAGATCTCGTATGTCATTTCTCGGAGTTCCAATTGTGATATTTCTCCACTGAATTCATCATGGTTTTGCAAGATTTCCATTGCGTTTGCCATGGGGTTTTTTTTTGGGGGGGGGTTAGATTTTTGAGTGATTTGGAATAATGGGTTTCGTTGTTTTTGATTGAATTTTTTGTGGGGTGTAGTGGGATTTTGATGAATGAGTGGGAATTCTATTATTTGCTTTGAAGACAGAGATGATGTTTGGTGGGGGAGAGGAGAGTGAAAGTTAAGAGGGAGTTCGGTGTTTTGGTGGAAAGAGAAAGAAAGATGGGTTTAAGGGAGTGATGAAGGAGGAGAGAGAGTGGAAATTACTCCATGGCAATTGATGCTGTTATTGATCCTCTTCCTTCTTTACCTTTTCATTTGCATTTTCATTCCTATTCTGTACCTTTTGCTGCCTTCTTTCATGATGTTGTTTCTGCAAGAAAGGGCTCATGGATGAAATTGTCCAATTGTTGAAGAAAATGGAGGAAGACATTGTAGAGAGAAAAGGAGAGGAAAGAGAAAGAATTTTAAGGAATGGAGGGAAATTAATCAATGAAAAGGAAGAGAAATGGAGGGAAATGAAAGTTGGACGGTCAAACGCAAATATTTAATGGTTAATGACGGAAATTCGAAAAAGGTTTCATTTCGCAAAAAAAATTAGTTTTAGGTTTCATTTTGCAAAAAAAATTGGTTTTAGGTTGTAAGTTGCAAAAAAAAACTTTTAAAATGTTGTTTTCGCAAAAAAAATGGTTTTAAAAGGTTGTTTCGGACAAAAAACTCTAATAATAAAAGTATTACTTCATCTGTGAGCAACATTAAGACGACCTAATATTGATAGTAGACCAAATTTTTATATAATAGTTGTGCACTCAATACTTCTATATTTATACGTTGTCTATTTATTGAATAGTACACATATCCTATATAAACTCTGTCTACAATAATTTATTTTTGGTTTGGAGTTTGGACTTGTTTTTCCATAAATTACACTTTTTTAGCTATGAAGCTTGGTATTTTAGTGCTTTCAGTTATCCTTTGAAAAAAAAAAAACATTTAGAGTACAAAAAACATTTAGAGTACAGTATAAAGACACAAAAAAAACCGTGGTCATTTAAAAATATAAAAGCATAACACATTATATAGGTGGCTTGAGTGTATATTAACTTATTATAAATCTAGTACACATAGAATTGTTGGCGGTTGTTACTTGTTATACCTTGATATGTCTAGTTTAATGAAGCTTAGCTTGAGTGCCCTGCTCTGCTCGCGTGGCGTGGCTTTCCTCTATAGAGTTTCAACCAAATATTGCTCCTCAAAGGAAAAAAAAAAAAAAAAAAGAAGAAGAAAAAAGGAACGATATAAACTAATAAAGGCAATAGTACATTAGTACTACATTTAATAATATTAACTAGTGTTTAGACCAGTGCAAAAATGCATAAGAAATTTTAAATAAGATATATTTTGGTACTTTTTCCATCAAATTAAATAGTACTCCCTCTGTATTTTTTTATCTTTCCTACTTTAACTTTGCACGTTTGCCAATGCACTTATTCTGCCTTAAATATCTTTCATTACATATTAGTAAAAATTATAATAATTGAATATTAATAAATTACTCATTTAGACGAATCAAACAAGACCCCACATGACTATATTTTTTCTTATATATTGAGAAAAATTTAAAAGATTCTCTCTAGTTGTGAATAGTGTCAAGATTCTAAGTGAGAAAGATAAAAAAATACAGAGGGAGTACATTAGTACTACATTTAATAACTTAATATGTTTGCATATGAAATACTCCCTCCGTCCCATAATATAGTGTTTACTTCTTATTTATCACGGGAATTAAGGAAAATAAAGGAGTAGTAGGATTTTCCAAAAAATTATATTTAGGGAAGTGCTTTTATCTTGGAACTAGTTCATTATATTATTTTTCCTTTAAAAGAAATTCAAAAAGCAATAAATGTTCCTTGGAATGGTGTAAAACAATAAATAGGAGCACGAATTTTAAAAGAAATGTAGGGGTATTTTGAAAAGTTTGTGTAGGAATTAAGGATAATTTAGTCAAAATAAATTGATAAAAGGGGAGTGATAGGCATACCCTGAGGGTAGCCTACCCTTCTGAGGTGGCATTGCACAATGGCAGATATTCCCACAAGTTTT
This sequence comes from Beta lomatogona, assembly GCA_947646795.1. Taxonomy (NCBI): domain Eukaryota; kingdom Viridiplantae; phylum Streptophyta; class Magnoliopsida; order Caryophyllales; family Amaranthaceae; genus Beta; species Beta lomatogona. Next base: position 1,437,593 of record CANSNZ010001163.1, read on the forward strand.
AAATGATGTAGTTTCTAAACTTTCTTCTCTAGTTCAAAGACAACATTTATTTTTTCTCTCTCCTCCTACACTTTCCAAAGTTTTGAAACACCAACACCTTCTTAATTGTCTTGTTTAATTTCTAACTTTTTAGAAATTTGATTTTATACTTAATTGTCTTGGATTTGAGTTTGCAAAATAGCTAAGTTGACTGGTGTGTATATTTGAAAATTATAACATTGTCATCCCCCTTTTCCAGAGATAGCTTGTGTGATTTTTTGTAAGCAGTGGAATCTCTTATTGACACATGGACCATTTCAACTGACCTTTTCTGTCGTGAACTAAAGTCTAATAATGCAGGCAAAGTGATGAGGTGAGAACAGATGAAGCATAAATGACCTCTACAGATGATATCAAGGCTTATTATCAGACTGAAGCAAGAGATTGAAGCAGACTGTTTTGTTTTCTTTTTTTACAATGAACTGAAGCAGACTGTTTTTACCTAGTATAGGCGTTTTGCTATAATATGACAGCAAAGCAGACTGCATTTTGTAAGTATTCTTGAGGATTTGCCGACTTGGTTGAGTGAATCCCTGTAATCGCCGACTTGAGAATTTTTTAAGTTTGGATTTGTTATTTATTGACAATCTCTTTTTAATTGCCTTTTCGATCTCAGAAACATTTATATCACAATTTACAAGCACAACATGGTATGTTAGCCCAATTTAGTTTAGCCCAGTCAAAGTAAATCCAAAATGACAAATACAATTTGGGTTATAATAAATTTGGATCAGTCTATATTACCATTCCAAAAAATTATAGTTACATGGCAAAGGTTAAACAAAAAAAAGGACATCCAAGTCATAAATGGGCCCAAGCCCATATTTGAATACGTTATGTCAACCCCCATTAGGATACACTCAATTTGACGTTATGTCACCCTAAATTCAAACCCAGATTGACATTGACAAACGTCATTCCGAACTCATACGTTGACAAAACATCAACTTAAACTCAAATTCAGGTTGACGTGATTCTTCTTAATGTTATAGAAATAGTATTGATTCATTGATTAATTAACGTAATTGCTTGATTAATTAAATTTCATAACACGTATTGGCTAATTTTTTTAGTTTTATTACCTAATTCTCCTTAATGTTATAGAAATAGTATTGATTAATTAATTGATTAACATAATCCGATTAAACTAATATCTTGAATTAATGTAATTCTAAAGATGCATCTAATTGTATAAAAATTACTCTCAATTTTATATTGCTCTTCTCACGTTCCCTTAACTTGTGAGTGCTTTTAAGAGAAGTGAGAAGACCAATAAAAATAGAGGTACATTACTTAGGAATAATAGTGGTGTTAATCGAGATGAGGATTTAGTGAGAAACTCGAACTCGACTAGGTCAACGCTCAAGTATCGATTAATTAATTGATAAACGTACATAATTCGATTAGACTAATATATTGCATTAAAGTAATTCTAGAGATGCATCTAATTGTATAAGAATTACTCTCTATTTTATACTGCTCTTCTCACTTTCCCTTAACTTGTGAGTTCTTTTAATAGAAGTGAGAAGAACGATAAAAATAGAGGTATTACTTAGGAATAGGGGAAGCATTAGGTGCAATAAAAGTAGGAAAATAATGTTCTTCCATACATATAATGTCGAAAATATGAATTGGATAACTCTTTTCTTTATCCAATTAGAATGAAATTTGGTGACTCATTTAGAACAGAAGCAGTAGATTGGAGAAATTGAAAAAAAGAAGAAAAAAACAGAATAAAGGAGAGATGAAAAAAGTAGCAAGACCGCGAGAAAGGTGCAAAGTAGGAAAGCATTAGTCCCACATAGGTGGATTATCATGATATAGGAGCTACCAAGTTGTATAAAACATTACTCTTACCCAAAAAATTCATTCAAGTCTCCTTTTGGGCCTAATATACTATTATTGTATATGAGTCTTACTAGGTACATGGGTATTCAGTTAAGTTCAGGTCATACAAACAGACCCATAATATTGATTATTGTATAATATTGTACTATATTATTATTAGTTACTAATATTTTGGCCGGGGCTATGCCTCGGGTCAGTTACAATAAACAAATATGTTTAAATTTCATAATTTATTTTGCCACTTTTTGTATTTTTTGTCCATTAACAAATTGAAAAGTTTACGTTATGACTCATGACGTGATAAGTAAAATCATTTGAAAGGTTTAAGTTTGAAAATAATAGCTTAAAAGGAATTGTGGTAAGAGAATATGACATCAATAGTCTCTTGTTAGTTACGTAAGTGTTAGAGATGTATATACTTGTTTAAGTCTTTTTAGTTAAGTATATTTATTATAGGCTTTATCATATTTTATTTCAAACATTATACACTAAAGTCATAGTGTATTGATGGTTAAGCTCTTACTTTTCATTTCAAAGGTCACGTGTTCGAGACCTTGCAATTACAAAATTTTTTTTATTGAGGAATATACATGGACATAAGGCATTTGCATTAGAAGTTTGAGGAGAGTGCCACGTGGCACATAGACTTCTTCAGGCACGACTTTTAATATATTTGTATAGATAGTAACAAAAGATAATGTAAATAATCACAAATTTATTTAAACAAGCCTTTTTATTATGATAAAGAAACTTTTAAAAAAATATATTTTTGTCACAATACCGTTAATAGATGAGTGTAGAAGACAACAAGTCTAAGCATGAAAAGATTAAAAAATCTCAACCAAAGCAGTACTAAGAAGACAACAAGTCTAACAACAGTACGCATCATCTATTCATCTCCATACATCATATTAACCATGAAAAAATTGAAAAACCCTCAAAATATATATCTTTAATGAGATATACCCATCATTTTATAAACGGTGAGATTCTTTGATCCGTTTCAATTAGAAGCATTCTTTGAACCATTCCATCATTGAACCCAATTAGTGAAGATTCTTGGAACTTATGTGTTTCAATTACCAAAATGCAAAATAAATTTTTCATTAGTTCCAATACTTTGAAACAAAGTAAAACCAATTCATATCCTCCAATTTCTGCTATAAATATAACTCATCACTTGTTCATTATTTGCATCCACCATATTTAGATAATTTGAAAAATCAAGAGATCAATAACAACGGCACTACAAGACAGTCCGAAAACCTTATTCAATTCTTGCTTAGTTGCTTCTTCATCACTAATGGTTAAGGACAAATTGTATGATGGGGTTAAAGAACAATACTTGGCATTGAAAAGAGATGTTAAAATTCTACAAAGAAGAAGAAGGAAACCACCAAAGAGGTCACAAGTCCCTCGACGATTGCTCTTTCCGACTAATACTTCCTTGGGTACTAATTATGTTGGAGTGGGTCCTTTTTTAAGGTTTCTTAATTAATTAAGACATCTATAGGCTATGGTGAATAAGTGTGATTTTCCCCATTTTTCCTTTTCATGGTGATAACTTTGGAAATTTTGGTTATGTAATTGGATGCATTAGTATCCATATAATTCTAAGATATATGAAATATTAAGGTTTGTTTATTAATTATTGTCTACCTATCGGCTATGGTAAATAAGTGTGATTTTCTCCGTTTTTCCTTTTCATGGTGATAACTTGATTTTGGTTATGTAATTGGATGCATTAGTAATTATAAAAAAAAAATTGGATGCATTAGTATCCATATAATTCTATAGTATATGAATTATCTACATTTAATATGTCATGTTATGTTGAATAGAGCTAGGTATGTTTTCAATGACATGGATGAAAAAAAAATTTATCAATAAAAAAAATTTATCAATAAAAAAAAGTTGTCAAACAAAGAATTTAACTTGACAAAAAATGAAGTAAGAATGTTGTTGACTTGGCCTGGAGTATATACGGACGTCTAGAAACAAGAGGGTAGTGATGAATGGGGTGCCTACTATAAGATATTATTACTGCTGGTTTTATTAGGATGGTCAATTATTATTATGAGTATGCTAAGCTTGTTTTTGGACGTATCCCAAGCTCTCATATGGTGATATGGAGTCCCCTGCTCACTGGTGATGGCGTTGTGGGTCTTGGAGTGATTGCTCGCAATTGGGAAGGGAAGGTTGTTAATTGAAAAAAATTCATGGACATTTAAAAAGTTGAAGAAAGTGAATTTGCATGATTAAAGAGCCTTAATTGTTGGCATGGACATTTAATGGATATAATGTAGAAATTGGAAATTTGAGATGGGAGCATTAAAACCCAATATTATGAGAGAACTAAGAATATATTCCATGTAAGCAACCATGTCAACAGGGTAGGTAACCCTAAGGGTAAGCCAAACATTTTCCTTGATAAAATAGGAAATAAGCATAATATTTTGGGACACTAAAAAAGAAATGTGAGCACTATATTATGGGACGGAGGGAGTACTAGATTGTTCTTATTCACGTCGTCACATTTTCAATTTTATTTTTCTGAAGTATACTGCTTTATGACAGCACTGAGATTATTTATTTCTGGTCTGGTGTGCTTAATGATTAACTAATGCCGACCATAATATGCATGCAAGTATCAAGAATACAAGACGATGCTATTGCTGATTACCTTGTGACATCAACATTAACATGGAAGAAGAGGGTACATATCTACAAATTGTCATACTTGTTCCGTCAAAAACAAAAAATGTCATACTAGTGAATTGGTGATCACATCAGACAGCTCACAGCTACTACTCAAATTGGACTACTTTACTAATTACTATTATTTACATTAAGAAATGTTTATTAATTATTGTTAAAATAACTAGTATTCTTTGTCGGCTAGTATTATTCCTATTCTGAATCAAAATACTAGTGTAGGAACAATAAAGAAAAAAGGTCATACAGAGTTTTATCTTTTTACGGCAACATATATTGAATAAGTACTTTTATTAGGATTACTGTTGCTCTCTTGGTTTAGACTACTACTAGAATTATATGCACGCGATGCGTGCGTTAATTTCAAAACTTGTTAATCTATTATATACTCTATCCGTACTATTTATTATTACACTAAAATGTGAAAGATTAATAGTTTGATGAATTTAATATACCATTTTTAACTTATATTTAGATTGACAATTTGAAATGAGAAAGGGTTCTTAAATTGATTTCTTTTGTAATTTTTTTTATATTCCATTACATCATTAAGGGTAATTTAGTATTTTCAAATGGGGACACCATCTTCCTCCCCCCTTCCCTTACTAGCACTATATGCACGCGATGCGTGCAACAGTATATTAATATTAACATAAAAAAGTTTTGAAAACTAACTTAAGAGTGTAATGTTTATGGTGAATATTGATTAGCGCTATGATTTTTTATTTGCATTGCTCTAGTGTAAAGAGTAATGTTTTTCAGAAAGGACTATGCCGAGGTAGAATATGTTATCTTGTATTTGGTAGATAATTCAACAACTCTCCTTTTAAACAATGATCTAGGTTATGTTTTTTATTTATTTAAAAATACATATATTTTATAGGCATATTTTATGAGTAGTACTTCAATTTAATTTCACTGGGTAATTGAGGTTTTTAGGCATACTATGGTGAGTAGTGCTTCAATAAAAAAAAATTATAAATTGATATTATCTAATGATGTTTGTTTATCTCCTTAATTATTTATTATCTCAACTGATTGTGAACCCCAAAAAACAAAAAAATAAAAATTCTTTAAGTTTCTTAATTCTTTTATGGTTTATTTATGCATGTTATTTGAAATTGTTATTGCAACTGAGAGTTTAGATAGTAAGAATTTCTGTAAATCTTTGCTTTTATAAATGTTTGAAAATTGATATAGTCATCAGTTTATAAGTTCAATTGTGAGTTTCCTCTTTTTACAGATTTTAATGTATTTCTTTTTGGTAATGTAGAACTTTCCTTATACCCATATTTGTAAATGAGGAAAGAATTAAGAAAATCTTTTCTTTATTATTTTTTGTGAGAGGAAGGTATATAAGTCTTTTCAAGAGGGGACACCATAGCTCCCCCCTTGGCTTATATAATAGAGATATAATAGAGATCTTCATTCCTTTTGGAGGGCCAAAGTTCTCAAAATTGTGATCCCAAAATATCAGTGACATATATATATTTTTTTATGTGAGATTTTTTTAGATTTTTCATATCGTTCATATCAAAAATATATAAACATTTATAATCTTTATTGAAGGTCGAAGTATCAGACAAGTGTTTTAGATACCATAATAAGTAATTGGAGTAAAGAATAAAGAACAAAGGGAGTATGTAGTTTTTGAAAACCACAAATTATATGCATCACATTGAAAAAATATACTCCTCCGTTTTCTTTTACTTGTACCATATTGACTTTTGACACTATTTACATATTTCACTTTGACATTGTTTTATTATTTATATATAAGAAAAAAATATAATTATGTACGATCTTGTTAGATTCGTCCAGGGGCGGGACTACCATTATCGGGGCCCTGCTCAAATTCTCATAATTGGGGCCATCGACTCATATGCAAATTAATTACACAAATTTTCCTTTGTTTCATCATCCACATTTTCTACTTGTTCAACATCCTCACTATCGACATAAATTTCATCCTTCTTTTTAGAATAATCATGATTTTCACTTGCTGGTGTTCCTTTTTAAAAAAAAATTATCTAAAGCACCTATTTGAGATTGGACCAACTGTTCTATTTTCTTTTTCTATTATGTTTTCCATGTCCAGATTGATATTTCCTAAACATCTTGAACACACAACAATTAAGATATAAAAAACAATTCCAAAAGTTTCTTAAAAAAAAAAAATTCCAAATTTGACTAAAAACAACAAATTAACCTCTAGTCTTCTTATCTTCTACAATCTATACAAACGAAAAAATTAAGGTTCCAACTTTTATCAACCAGAATAGAATTATGTTTGATAGAAGTTATTTAATGTTATACAAAATTGAGAAATATACAAATTTAGAATTACCTTTGGAGAATTATTTACCCAGTTACTTGCTATATTGCTGTAGTTGGACAATTTTCCAATCTTCGGCTGTCAATCTTTTCCCTCAGTCTAAAAGATGTATATTGTATTTGTGAAACTTGTAAATTTCCTTGTAAAAGAGATGTATTAATGGAATAAAAATAAATAGATTTTGGAAAGAGAAGTAAATAATTTGGGTTTTGGGATTTGGAAGAAGCAAAGAAGGGAAGACGGAAGAATGAAGATGAATATGAAGTGATGAATTGTAATTCATGGAGTGTAGTGCAGGAGACAAAGAGATTAATGCATTGCCTCGTAACTCGTAAGTGCTGCACTTACTGCCTTTGAAGGAGAAAATTAAAAAAAAGGGAGAGTAATTAATCTAGCTGTCAATAATACTACTCTGGGACTCGAACACCGTATCAATGATTTATAAAACCCATTATCATACCAACTCCTCTACATCAATTTTTGGTAATTTTTTTTGCGAGTACTAGGTTAAGTAAAATGCTTGGGGGCCCTTCTAGTATCGGGGCCCTATGCGGCCGCGCATCCCGCGTAGGCCAAGAATCGCCCCTGGATTCGTCTTAAACATAATTAGAGATATGAATGTTCAAAATTGTATGTTAGCAAACGTGGCAAGGTCGTCTTCGGGTACAACTAAACAAAATTGAGGAAGTTTGCGACTCTATGTTGATGTAGCATGGATGTCAAAAGAAAGATATAGGCCATTGAGAGACAAACCAACTTCTTATTTAAACCTTTATATTGAATCTTCTAACATATCCAATAAGTTCTGTTGACATAAGGGTCAGGTGAAAAACAAAAACTACATCCTTACTCATCCAAAAACAAACCAATCACATTTTTGATTTTACTCTCATAAAACTTTTCTCTATTCTATTTTCGCCTTTAAATAGCATCTAATTTTGATGACTTTCAACATCTACAATAATGCAAACTTTTAAAAACGAAAGTATAAAGTACTACCACCACCACCCCCACCCCCCCAAAAAAAAAAATGGGACCCATCCATGATGTTGATCCACAAACCTAACTAAAAATCAATCACCTCCTTACCTAAAAAAAATGTAAAAAATCAGAAACTCTAATTTTTTTTTTTTTGACAGGCAGAAACTCTAATTTAGCTTAACCACTAAAATACAATCATCTTATACGTCTGTGACAAACTCCTCCATCACCGAACGTGCTACCCAATCACTTCTTCCCATTTATCAACAAACATAAAACATTCTCTCCTCTCCCAAAAAAAATAAAACCCCCAGATTGTATTCAATAAAATCAACCCCCAAAGTTTATAATAAATTTCATCAAAAAATATGGAGTTGGACTCGGGGGCTGACTCAGTGAGTTCAACTCCGCGTTCAGTCCATCCAATTTCCGATGACAAATCAGTCGTCAGACTAATGGTTAGTTTCGCCGGTAAAATAATTCCACGTCCTCACGACAACCAACTCCGTTACGTTGGCGGTGACACGCGCATCATCGCCGTTAACAGAAACACAACTTTCTCTCTCCTCCTCTCGAAACTCTCCAAGCTTCTAACCCCTCAAAACGTTGACTTCACGGTCAAATACCAGCTCCCTAACGAAGAACTCGACGCTCTTATAACGGTTTCAACTGACGAAGACGTCGAAAATATGATGGAGGAATTCGACCGTTTGTGTGTTTCTTCTTCATCTAATAAAATCCCACGGTTGCGCCTTTTTTTATTCCCTGCTACTACTACTAGTACTGTAGGAGAAGATTCTAGAAGTTCTAGTATTGCGTCGCTTTTAGATGGTTCTAGAAAGAGAGAGAATTGGTTTCTCGACGCTTTAAATGGTGGTGCGTCAGGTGGGTTGGAAAGAGGAAGGTCAGAAGTTTCGTCGATTGTTTCGGAAGTTCCGGATTACTTATTCGGTTTGGATAATTCGGATGATCCGCCTGTTGTTTTATCGAAAATTCGGCATCGGTCGGGTTTGAGTGAACCCGTACCCGGTTCTGCACCCGGGTCGCCTGCTTTTGGGTCCGCTTCTTCTGCCCCACCCATGCCGAATCTTCCCCCGGTTAAGACGAAACCCGAAAAGACTAACTTGAACCCGGTTGAGGATGGTGGGTCGGGTTGGGGTCAGAATGTTAATCCTGGTTCTCCGTACCCGGCTCATGCAGTTCAGCAGCCGATACCGGTTTATTATGTACCGGCTGCTGGGGGTGGGCCGGGTATGGTGGCCCATAGGAATGTGGTTCCGGTTCCAGTTCAAGTACCAATTCCTGGACCGTATGTGGCGCAATACGGTCCAGGACCGGTTCAGGTTCCGGTTGGATATCCGGGGCCGGGTGTGGGTCCAATGTATGAGGTGCCAATGCAGGGGAATATGGTTCAGGGTCAAATGAATATGAATATGAACCAGAATCCGAATCAGCCTATATATTATGGGATTAAAAACGGTGGAATGGTTGCTGCTTATCCGGGTACGGGTATGCCCGTTTCGGGAGATGAAGATGGGTCAAGAGGGCGGACTTTTCAAGGTTGAGATTACTTCCATATATGGTCCGAAAATAATTGTCATTATAAAAGTTCAATGTAAACTATTGTTGATTGTGATAATTAAAATTCAGACAAAGGTAACAAATAAACTCAAGCTTGTGTGAGCTTTTATATAGCATTATGATGTGATATGATTATAATGAGTGTTATTACTGGAATATACTGGTGTCTATTTTTGTTCAAAGAGTTAGAAAGTGTACATCATCTCTTTTCTTTTCTTGTTGATTATGAAAAGCATGGTTAATATGTTGGAGACGGAAATAGAAGCTCGTCTTGGCAACTAGGTAATTTGGTATTTCCTCCGTTCTTTGGCAACTAATAAGTAATTTTGTATATCTTCCGTTTTTTTTTTTAATTGCAATGTTTATCTTATTTAAAAGGTTTATATAAACTGCAACATTTCTTTATTTGATAATATCTTCTTTCGATCTCTCTCTTATCACATAGGTCTCTCTCTTTATCTATTTCTATCTCTTTTCTCTTCACGACTTTCTTAAATAATATGACAAGGAGCAATATTGCAATTAAAATGCAATTAAAAAGAACAAAGGAAGTATTTGTGCCTTTTTCAATTGGTTTCTATGCTCTTTTAATTGGTTTTGGAATGATATTATCTAAGTATTAATTGGCATTGTGTGTCACCTGATTACCAATTAGATGAGGCATTTGTTTGAGAATCTCGTGAAATTATTCTTGGTGGAGTCTTTGGAGAATCCAACGATTGGCTACCAACACTTTCTCGAGCGAAGAGAAAGATGGATATATGTAAATTAAAATTAGAATGAATTTGATCGAAGGTTTCCAATTGTAGAGTAAAGGTATTGTAGATTTTAGGGTTTTTTGATTTTAATAAAGCAACCTTTTAGCCGTTCGCAACTAATAAGCTAACCTATGGGATATTCCCTAATAAAACAACCTTTGTAGTCGGGGTTCCTACAGTGGGGTCAACGGGTAATTAACCTAGTGCAACAAGGTTGCACCGGTGACGTGGCTATATGACCGTTGGGGGGAGTTAATTGCCCTCTATATTTACCCACCTTCCCTTTACTTACCCACCTTCACTTTATTCACCCACCTTCCCTTCCTTTACCAACCTTCTTCCTCCTGAGTTCTTCACGAAATTCCCCAGATATTTGCAGAAAAATTCCCCCAGAATTTTGCAGAAAAATTCTCCCAAAAAAAATTCATTCTTTTCTAAATTCCACCCAAAAAGAAAAATCGGTGTTCATCAAATTCACCCGGAAAATGGCGGGAGGAGGACGATCATATTCAGCTTCTTCGACGAATTCAAAGGGAGTAGTGTACTTGCAAGTGTGGTGGAATTGCGGTTTTACGAACGGTGAAACATGGGTCCAATATTGGGAGGAAGTTCCATGGATGTCCCTTATGGCCCGTTAGTGTTAATTGAATTTTTCACCAATCACCAAAACTTTTGTAATTAGTGTTTAATTTGTGAAATTGGGTTTTTTGCGGGATACAAAGTGTGACTTCATGAGGTGGATTGATGAAGGTAATCTCACAAACGAATTGGATGACCTTCGATTTCGCCTTCTAGAAAAAGATGTGACCATATCGAGTTGGAATATGAGTTGAAATTGAAGGATGACAAAATCAAAAAATTACGAGATCAAAAAGAAGAAGTTGGAGGAAATCAATGAGGAGCTGAACATGGAACAAAGCCAATTGCGCATTGAGAGGATTAATTCTGCTGCAAGGACTGACAACAATTTGCCAATGGTGGCTTTTTTTTCATGGATTTTTTTTGCAATTGTGTTGTATTACCTAAAGTAATGTTGTGAGTTGTTGTGTTTGCCTTTTAGTGTTGTACCTACATTGGTGAATGTATGACACTTTAACCTAAATTGGTGAATGTATTACACCTTTCTAATGACTAATATATGAGGAAATTGGCATTTTAGCTTGAATACAAGTCATTGCAATTCATAATCTTGATAATGTTATACAAAATTCCAAGACTTAATGCCACAAGTCATAATGTTTCTAAAAGACTATTGTCTTGCAAAATGCCACAAGGCTTCCAAACTGATCCAAAAAACATCCTAATCACAACACTATGAAGTAAACTACTGAGTTGGGTGATGGACAGTGGATACTTGGCTTGATTGTGAGCATGAAGCTTCATGGTGAGGCAGTGATCTTTGTGTGGTAGACTGATATGGCTGCAGGAAACAGTATTATAAAACATTAGCATCATAATACAAAAATTTACATATAACAACAACACAAGTGACAAAATAAATAAACTTACATCAAGTACATGGCCACCATCAGATGTAAAAAAAACACCAAGACCTGCAGGTACTTGATTCCTACCCCTTCCCCTGCCTATACCAGCACTACTTGCTCCTCTGCCTCTTGTTCCCCTCCCTCTTCCACCATCATTGTTAGCACCCCTGGCACCCCTGCCTCTTCCAGCACTAGCTGCTCCCCTCCCTCTTTGGCCATCATTATTAGCTCCCCTCCCCCTGCCAGTAACTCCCTTTTGTCTTCCAGTTTGTAAAGTTGATCTTCCACCACCACCCCTTGACCCAATTCCTCCTACAATCATCCTTCCATTCCTACCCAACTGGCTTGGTTGGGGTCATTGCGAGAATGATGAGGTGCTGCCGTTGTTGTTGTTGTGTTTGTTGTGGTGATTGTTCTTGCCCTCCTAGGTGGTGGCCATCATTTTCGGGCCTTCCTCTAGGCCTCTTTGGAGGTGGTGCAGGGGGAGTAGCCGTGTCTTTGTTTGGGCACTTCCTCTTGTTATGACCCTTCTGTTGACATATGCCACAGGTCATTTCCATGCCAAACCTTCTCAATACCCCAGGTTTTTTGGGGTCCTCATAAGGATCTTTCCTCCTATTTTTTCTAGGTCTTCCCGGACCTATTTTAATAGGAGGAGGGATGATATTGGAATCTACCCTTGCCCAATGCCTTTCACCCACACAGGGGGGAATTGACCCTGCAACCAAGCACACAAACATCTCATTAAATAACTATACTCACTGACTAGAAAAAAAATAGATTGAATGCAATAGATGCTTACCTCCATAGGCTACCAAATAAACATCTCTACTATAGCACTTGTCAACATAATCCTCTGCTTGCTTGTTCAAGAAAAAGATGCATGCTATGGCATGGCAACATGGGACACCCATCAACTCCCACATCTTGCAAGTGCATGTCATTGCTTGAAGATCAACAACCAACTGATCCAAGAAATAACTGACATTGAACAATGTATCTGTTGAAGGCATCACATCACATTGAGCTGCTTTGCTTTTTTGTTTTTCTAGCAACACCATAATTCTTGGACACAAGGAGGAAGTACATTTCTCCATTTCTTTTCTCTTCAACACTAGTCTCTGCATTAGTGCTGCTCTAATTTCCTCCATCATATGAAGCAAATGCTTTGTTCTTGCATTTATTATGTAGCCGTTGAAAGTTTCTGCCATGTTGTTTGTCACTGCATCACTTTTCATCCTACAGTCCATGAAAGCCCTACAAAACACCTTTGGGGTGTGAGCTACAAATGCATCTGCAGCATGCTCATTGATCTCCCTCAATTCTACCAGAGCATCCTCATAATCAATGGTATTATAGGCTTTAACTATTTTCCAGAATGCAAGCTTGAATTCATCTCCCTTGAATTGTTTCTGCCATAATGCATATATGTGCCTAGCACAGTGACGATGCTCAGCTTTTGGAAGAATTGTTGACACAGCATGCAAAATAGCCTAAGAGGGGGAAACAAGGGATTATCACTTAGATGCATGTACTATGATAATGACAATAAATTTGGATGGATGAAATGAAATAACTACTTACAGGATGTTCATCAGACAATATTGCAACACCATCACCATCTCCAAGCTCCAAACAGTTTTGTAGGTGCACAAAAAACCAGCCCCATGACATGTTATTTTCACCTTCCACCACAGCCCATGCAATTGGGAACATTTGTTCTTTCCCATCCCTTCCCACTGCAGACAATAATTGCCCTCCCAAGAATGTTTTAAGAAAACATGCATCCACACAAATGATTTTCCTACATCCTTGCAACCACCCAACCTTCAACCCTTCAAAACATGTGAATAGTCTCTGAAATACAGGTGGACCATCACTTATGCTAACATCAGTCACAACATCCAATGTGGTCCCCGGGTCGCTAGCTTTCAATGCTTGTGTATATGGCACAATCTTCTTGTAATGCTCATGCATACTACCATGTAGCAACTTATGGGCTGCATATTTAACTTTGTATGCGAAATCTCTTTTCACCACAACCTTAAAACCTCTCTTAATGGTCTCCCTAATCTCTTTAGGCGGCCAATGAGGCCTAGACTTGAATATATCTAAGAATTGAGTAGCAACCCAACTGGATTTCGGTTGTCTATTCTTAGTCATATTCCTATTGCAAGTGTGTATATCCTTAACAGTTCTAACAACAAATGTGGCCCTTCTCTTGTCCCAAGCACCATATAAGTAAAAAGGACACCCTTGTAAGCAATAAATTCCTACTTGTTGTTGCCTCTTCTTATTACTTAAACCAACACTTACATTCCTTCCTTGATAAATTGCATATCTAGCAACAGCTTGTTTAAAGTCATGTTTGGAAGGAAATCTCTGACCTACCTTCCATGTGAACTTGGAGAAGTCTGTGTTGGAGCTCACAAGCACTGACCTTCTTCTTTTTCTTTCTTCCAAAGTCAGATCTTCATCATCATCATTGGTGTGGGGTGTTAGGATTTCATCATCACTCCCCTCATACTCACTAACATACCCACTGGTAGGATTAGATGTTCCCTCCCCTCCTTCCTTACTTGGTTGATTGACCCCTTGTTACGTCCTTTCAAGCCCTTCGTTGCCTCTCTTTGCAATTGATCAGCAATCTCTTTCAGCTTCCTATTGCATTCTTTCACCTTCACCCTAGCATCCAAATACTCCTCATCACTATTATCTGAATCCAACCAATCATCTTCAAATTCTTCTTCCCTCAATTCAGGCTCCAACTCATCGGGATCGGGTTCACTTAAATCTAACTCTCTGTTTCCTCACCATCACTAATACGCTCACTTGTTTTTAGGTGGTTTGTATGCAGGGTCACTCACATCAGTGTCATCACCAGACAGATCAGAAATATTGAGCTCATCTTCAATATTGAGCTCATCTTCATAACCTTGTGAGCTCAGATTTGTGTTTCCAGCAGAAGTGGAAGGAAAAGAGGCACTGGTATGCTTTAAATATGAGATAGGATCAGTGCTTAGGGTTGGTGGGGAAAAGGGAGCTTCATTTGTCTTTTTTTTGCTTTTTGCTGAGGTGGAAGGTTCTTTGTGCATAGTTAGGGTGGGGTCAGGTACTTGGTGCAAATCTGATGTGGAGTCATGTGAGATAGGCTGAGTGTTTAATATTGGGAGGGATAATGGAAGTTGATTTGGCTTTTTTTTAGTTTTTGCTGAGGTGGAAGGTTGTTTGTAAAAAGGTTGTGTGGGGTCAGATTTTTGGTGCAAAGTTGATGTGGGGTCATTAGTCTTAGGTGCACTACTTCCACTAGTGCAGTCAATAGCTTTCTTCCTAGGACTACATCTCACAGGTTCTGGTCCTCTCCTTATAGTCAACTTCTCAGGTCTTGTTTTTGGTGGATGTTCAGAAATGGGATTCAA
The DNA here is from genome assembly GCA_947646795.1 of Beta lomatogona. Taxonomy (NCBI): domain Eukaryota; kingdom Viridiplantae; phylum Streptophyta; class Magnoliopsida; order Caryophyllales; family Amaranthaceae; genus Beta; species Beta lomatogona. The sequence continues at coordinate 1,452,756 of CANSNZ010001163.1, forward strand.
ATGACTTTGTGGAATAGGTGGGTCAGTGGAAAGAACAACTGGTAAGCCCTTCTTAGTGTGACATATATAGATGTCAATACACCTATTCTTCATGGCAAGTGCACCCATCTCTAACACCTCATCATCATGATAAAGATGCCTTAAACCTGTGTGTAAGGGAAGTCCTGGGATCAAGTAAAACATCCCAAAAAATTGCTCATATTGACCACATTTCTTCCCTAACTCCTCTAAGTACCAGTAGCATAACTCATCAGGATCTACACTAAATGTCCGTACTACTCCACCTTCATAAATCATATAACCCCTCTTATCAATCTTAAAACCACCACCATGGCAAATTTTTAAGGTCACATTTTCCATCCTACCAGTAAATTAACAAAAATTAAAGATTGCAAATTGATTTCAAACGCAAGCACAACACAACGAAATTCACAATTTTAAGGACTTAAAGATGAAGGTTCAACAAAATTACCTTCAATTACTCGGATTTCTGGCCAATTTCTTCACAGGTCCACCAAATTACGCTCCACCAAATTAAGCTCCACAAATTACATCAACAGCGAAATGTGAGAAGAGATAGAAATGCAAGAAGAGAGAGAAGCGTGAGAAGAGAGAGAATTGCAAAAATAATGAAAATTTACCTCACTGTGTTGAATGTATGGAATTGATGAGAGAGAAAGCTTGCCCAATACTAATGGAGGAAGAGAGAGATTTTAGGGCTTTTTCTTGTTTTCAATTTTTTGGGTCATTCAATTTTTACTTCGTGGTATTGTTGAGTAATTTAGGAGGGAAACAAGTCATTTAATGAAGAGTAACCTGTTCAACAAGGTTAGTGGTAAATTGTACCCATTTGTAGGAACCCCGACTACAAAGGTTGTTTTATTAGGGAATATCCCATAGGTTGAAATTTTTATTAATTGCGAACGGTTAAAAGGTTGCTTTATTAAAATCAAAAAACCCTAGATTTTATTGTTGGTGATTTATAGCAAATAAAGTGGAAAGCTGGAAAGTTAAAAGTGGATATGCTATCAAAGGTGTCTTATCAAATTGTCGTTACATGTCATTGCCACTAGGCACTAGGTGAGGACCAGATTCGATTATGATGTGCGTTTTTGTTCATTGCGGTTGATTTTTCTGTAAAGGTTGTACACTAGATAAATGGTGACTTAGAGCATGTTCGTCATCAATATTTTAGGTAGTGTGTAGAGGTTAGACTAGATTAAAACTCTAGTTATAAATTATAAGAGTCTTTGGTAAGGTAGAGGTTACAGGTTAGAGGTTAGAGATTAGAGATTAGAGATTAGAGATTTAGGTAGAGGTTAGATAATGTTTCTAATATGTTACATATATTACTGTTATCGGTAGATAAATAGCGGTATAATCAATTTATTTATGCTCTCTCCGATAATTGAGTTCATAACCGACATAGACGATTTATGTTAGGAGTTTTTAAATGTTATAACAACGTGTGGTTTGAGTGATGTCCCAAGTTATCATATGATTAGTAGTGGATAAAAAAAATTCATTTGGCCATGTATAATTGCAAAGCCTTTATAGTGCTCCTATGACTTATAAGCACTCATAATGCTAAAACTAAAATTTGCACAAAAAAGAATAAAAAAGATTTTATATATCTATATACAAATTCATATTGGTATATATGATAGAAATTTTGACTACAATAGTCTAAGAAGGTATATGATTGTCCATGTTATATTTGCACGTAACGTATAATATAGCTTGATAAAATTCATAATTATATGATGCCAATAGAATCTCGTGAAATGCCTATACAAGCGGGAAATGTTGAATGTATGTAGGTATTGTTTGGTATTCTGATTCATACTCCCAATTTGAGGAAAAACCAAGGAAATTGTGAAAAAAAAACAAGGAAGAAATACAAAAAAAAAATGTTTGATTTTGTGAAATCTAAAAGAATAATTAAAATAAAGTAGGAGAGAGAAAAATAGGGTAAGTGGAAAGGTTTTGGGTGGATTACTAATATGGGTGGTGGGACATATGAGGTGGAAAAGTGTGAAAAATTGATGTGACATGTTACCATATAAGGAAAAAGTAAAAGTGTAACAATTAAAAAAAATGCCAAGAAGGAAAGCGTGATAATTAAAAAGAACGGAGGGAGTATGCAATCTAATTTCCTAATTTCTAAGAAGTAAGAACCAAAGAAGGTTGTTTGATTAACATGGACACAGGAATTTTGAACTTTCTAAGAAGTTCTACTTCACACAAAACGAGGGAAGTTGCTTATTGAGCCCCTCCTAGGTAAGTAGAACTTCTTATGCTCAACCAAACAATATTATTCAATTCCTAAGACGTGAGGATACATACAAATTACAAAAACAAAGAAGTATAACTTCTCAAATGCAATCAAACAACATATTAAAAACAAAGTACTACATAGCTTTGAAGATCATAGTAGGAATACAATATATTATGGACGAACTAATATTAATTGACAATATTGCCCTTACTTAATCTTACTAAACCATTATTAATTACTCACTTTACCTCATAAAGTTGCTTTTACTTTATTAAGAATTTTTTCTTTCCTACTCTAGATATTAAAAGGGTATTTTTATGCTAAACTACCCACCTTTTTTACTTCCTTAAAAGCCGTGCCCGAACCCGTTGTTTCAATAGAAAAAAAACGTCGCAAATAGATTGCAAGTTATTCTTTGGAAATCATATATTAAGATAAAAAGACAAAAACTTTCGGTTGGAAAAAAGCCAATAAAAGATCACGTGTCTAATCTTGTATCGAGGTTACATTAGATTAGATCCCATATTGCTGCTTAACGGAACTTCCAACCTATTATTTTGATTCCAACTCACCACAGTATAATTTCAATTAACTTGCTAATCCTTTTGTGTGCGTATTTTGATTTCATCACCCACAATATAAAGATTAGTCATTACTAATAAAAGCCCCCACTCACCAAATTTTTTATGATAGATGATTTTGTTCATGTTGAAGTGTAATTCTTCTGCTACGGTTTTAGTCACCTAACCCCCCAAAACATTCAATCATATCTGCAATGAACGTGAAGTACATCCAACATTCCAACCTGAGAACATGCAGTGGAAGTAATACGTGTAAAGTGACTAAAACCATATGTGAAACAATGCATTATGAAGCTGGATCGTAAATGATGGAAAAAGGGGGCATATGATCATTACAACACCATAAAGAGAGTGGATTCATAGCACAATTTGTTCTCCCATTTCGAATCACAGCGGCAATCTTATACTTTGTAACCACCACCCCGACCTGCAATTGTCGCCTGCTAACCTGACGGCGCATAAATGTGACAGCTGAGGTTTGCAATGCACACATATGTTCCTTAATACACAAATACATCGTCTCTCCTTCGGCGATGACAATGCAATTACAACACCATAAAGAGAGTGGATTCATAGCACAATTTGTTCTCCCATTTCGAATCACAGCGGCAATCTTATACTTTGTAACCACCACCCCGACCTGCAATTGTCGCCTGCTAACCTGACGGCGCATAAATGTGACAGCTGAGGTTTGCAAAGCACACATATGTTCCTTAATACACAAATACATCGTCTCTCCTTCGGCGACGACAATGCAGCTTCACCATGATCTTGTTCTTGTTCATATTACACTTCAAACACACGTCAGAAGGTGTTCCCAAGTTAAACCCCTTGTGCAAATGTGAGTAATCCACATGGGAGAAGATAAGAGAAAAATAACCATCTTATAAGCTTGAGTAGCTACTCTGCTCATTGCCAACTTTTTATGGGATGGCACCTCCTTAGGTGGCCAGAATGCTCCTCTTTCTTAAGTTGCCCGGGCCTTTTTAAATTCTCTAAATATTTGACAACTAATAAATCCACAAATTGGTTAGCCTTTCCCGGTACGTGGAATTCGTGGCATTACAAATGGTTTGTGCCAGAACGTCTAGCTTAACATTGATCTTGGAGATCACCTTCACCTCTAGGAGATGCATTGGTTTCATGAAAATTTGCTAAAACTGGAGGCGGGGGATGAAGCTCGACAAACGCTTTGCCACCTTCACCAAAACTTCCTATGCATATTGTGTCACCCCGTCCATGCCAAGTGCCTCCTTGAACATTGTTCATCTCCAATGTTCTAGACTCCTGCATCAGACATAGTATCATGCTTAGACTGTCATAGCCAATAGAAAAATTGGGATCCAAATTTATTCATTCTAAAGATGTTCTATTTTCAGGGATCCCAGAAGAATATCTGCTAACATATTGTTTTTACACAATTTTTTTTTGTTGTAGGTGAAAAAGGTACACTGGGCCAAAGCTTAGGGGTTAGTATAACGAAATGAGCAACAGCAGCACTAAGGCCCATCATCAACACAAAAATTCTCTAAAGGTTACCTCGGGTGTAGAGCCTGGAGGTGCAGACACTCTAGAGAGGGCAACCAATCATTCTTTCACACCATACTATTAACTTTTTATTCTTAAACAAAGGTTATGTCATGTTTTCCACAAAACAAGCTAGAGGAGGATAGTGGGGCTGGTGGCATAACACATACGAGCTTTACAAATTTACCCCCCCCTCTCCCTCTCCCTCCTTTTTGTTTTATAGAGAACAGTTCAGAGAATAGCTGAAAGTTCTGTTTAACTTCCAGTTTTTTCCCCCTCTTTTGCTGCAGACATTGTATTTGACAACCAGATCATGCAGAGATATACCTGACATAAGGTGCAGCACGGGCAAACCAGATGGTAAACACAGTCGTCCACTGAATTGTCGCTACCCTATAGAAGTAATCATTTTATAGAATTAGTATAGCTCTGCTAATATAAATAAAAGACAAGTGCATAAATAAAAAAAAACAACACTTGATCTAGGAGTTCTAGCTGCATCACATAACCAAACCCCCAAAATAAATGATAAAGTAAAGAAATAGTAGAATAAGACGTAGCAGGAGTGCAGGACAATGAGATAATAACAAATCCCCCAAAGAAACAGTGAAAATTGATGGTAGAATAAATAAATGACACGATTGCTGGAGGCATCAACAATTCACCACAGCCAAAGAAAGATATGACTCCAGACAAGCAACTCCATTAAAATACTCTTAGTTCCTTGGCAAATCTACAAGGCTACTAAAAAAGATCAAAACAAAAGTCTCTCATTTGTCCCAAATTTCCTAATTAATTTGGCTGTAAACTCATGATTTGCATAGTTACGTCGTGTTAAGCTCGACATGTTTGCTACATTATGGAAGGAAGAAACTCCTTTACTAAAAGTCACATGCTTTGATAAGAGAGCCATGAATAATATTTGTCTCTCAAAAGCAATTGAACTTTTAAGACATTTGCAAGACAAGCATGGTTTTTGCAAGCCACAAATAAGCTTAAAAAAGAGAAATTAAAAGGCTCGTCAGTGAAAGACGTGGAGGATGCTTTGAGCTGAGAGACTTCCATCAACCTTTCAGTGGTTCCATAAGCATATATTAGAGCGCCTTCAAAATGTTCTTTGTGCAATTTTGAATGTGATGTCCTGAAATATGGTGACCATTTGGAAATTGGAACTACAAAGGTGCCCACCTCCCAGCATATACTTCAACCATTATCTAAAGTTTCAGAAGCATATGAAGGAGGGTCTCACAGAAGAGCCTAGAGCCTTCATTACGTTTTTCAATTGGAAACAGATACTGAAACCGGGAATGCCAAAAGATTTATCTCCAGATCTAGTCACAGATGTTTCAATGGCACATCTACAAATTCTCACGAAGATGTGTTTTGACCTTATAATATGCTTCACAATGGCAATTCGTATCAGCAATGGTCATATTACCCATAAAGTGGCCTGATAAGGCACAACTAAGAAAGGTGAAACTTGGTCAGACCCTTAACTAGCCAAACCACGACTTTTAATTTAAACTATGATTGTCCTAAAGCATGGCAGTGCAGTTCAGCAAATTCTTCCAGCCAAATAAAGCTTGACCACTTCAAAAGAATTTCAACCTAAAATCCATATCGCGTTATTTCACCCTAACCCAAATCTGACCCAAAGAACTTTGCAGTCATCAACTTGGGCCAAAATTCAACTAATGATCAAAACACAAGCTCCATACAGAACTTTATATCAGCAACATCTACATGAGCACCAAGCCTATATTATAGTCACAAGCTCCCAGTCCAAATCTGCAGTGTTAGATGCCTTGTATAAAACTTAATGGCCAAACTTGCAAATTTCACCCAGAATAACCGCCACATAATGACATACATGGAATTCCAGATCATAATATCAAACACCAAGGAGGAGAAATTCCATTTAGACCCCATCTATATTCTACCCCCTAGCTCACCAATTATAGACCTTAAATTCCCCAGAAACCACCTGTAGTAACTAGTAACCACCAGCTGCTAACATCATCCTGATTGTGGGTTCATAGATTGAGGCTCGCAAATCTACACCTTAGAAAACTTTAATCATCTTACCCAACATAAATATATTCAAAATATCATATAGATCCATCTTATGACTACATTAAAAATCAGCAACTAATAACTAATCTATGAGAGAAAGAAGAAAAGGCCCTGTAGCAACAGAGCTGTAAAAGGACCACTTCAGGAAGCTTATGAGCACGTCATGCATCCCATTATTTTACAATTCATTTTAAAAGGAGTTGGTTTAGTAAACAAAGGAAGGATTTTATGTGATATCGGGGCTTTGTAAGCTTTCTCAAGCTAGTGTCAAAATTGTCTGTTTTTCACCACCACATGAAGAGCTTGCATGTTTCTAAGAGTTGTCCTGCAGTCCATACTCCATAGTCCATTGTTTATGGAAATTTCTGGGTAACAGCTTACCTAATTGCTCTTAGAATTCTTACCAATGAGAATAACTTAGTCCCCATTTAAATATCTACAAAATTCCTAAACATTCTCAACCTTTTGTTTTCTTGAGCAAATTTTGCTTTGAAAAAACCTGTCCACATAAAAGGTGGCTGGAAACACCATATCAAGGTTTTGATTCAAGTACAAATATGATGGTCCAGCTTACCATAGTGGTGGCTTTATGGGTTATGCAGCTGTTATCAGGATCATCTTTGCTAGTGCTTGCTGGAAATCAATAGGGGCTGGGAAGTACATAAGTATAGCTCATCTACGGAGACCAGGAATTGTTTCTAAAAATGACATCCATAGACCATAGACATAGAAGAAACTATCACAAACATTGATTCACCAAAGCAGTCTTTAATCCTCCGTTGTCTACAGAACCCAAACCTGCTACTAATGTTTCAAGTTATGAGAGAGGCACGAAAAAAGTTCCGTTTCTGTATATTATGTTGTGTGATCCTCTCACCCAGAAATTCACTTGCTACTTCTAGGTTTTATCAGAGCAGGTGATGGTTATAACCCAATAAAAACTTAAGCTTCCTCTACTCTGAAGTGTCAAACAAATTGTGATTGATGCAGAGTAATCTCAGAGCCATGAGAAATCACATCTCCATGATTCCAAACTGCGATCAAATGTGTTTATCGAACATAGTTAACAAGATGACCTATATGTCACAGTCAACTTACACGTCGTTTTACTCTAGTAAACGGGAATAAAAGACAACAGCCAAGCAACTGTTTCAAGCGAACATCGTACACAATAGAAGCTAATGAGAGTAATTAGCTTAAAAAGAAATTGCACTTGTGCATCCAAATCATCAGAAACCAACAGCAAGAACTGAAATGAAGAAGCTATAAAGCATAAAAAAAAAAACACTGTAAGGCAATGTTGGGACAGCAGAGCAAGCTTCACTATGAAAACAACATCATAAAAGGATTTTTAGGGAATTTAGGAATGAAACCATACCATTACAAAAAACAGAACAAAGAAAGAGATACTCACCCTAATATTGAACTTTTTTCTTATCCGTGTGCGGAAAAAACCCAAGTAGGTTCCCACTGATATGGTAAGTGCAATAGTCAAATATAGGAAACAGCGTCTCCTGGTCACTATGAAGGCAACACAGCTGAGAAAAGCGGAGATAACTAGAAGGAAAAAGAGAGCTCCCTGCAACATCACAAAAATTCCTTACTTCAGAAATTAACTCACAAAAAAAGAATTATGAAACACAAATTTGAGATAAAAATACTTATTCTGTTTCACAATACTTGCAACTATTTGACTTTTACGTTTGCCAACGCACATATTTGACCATTAGTATAATTGTCAATTAGTAAATATTATAGAAAGTTGATAATGCATAGAGACATACAATAAGCACCAAAGACCAATGTTATCTATAATTGGTCCACAGTACCAACCAAAAGAGGTAGATAACCAAATGCCTTATTTTGTAGAATGTTTTGGTGCTAGGACAAAATAATTAGTTTTCTTAACAGCAGATCAGCAAATAATGCATTAAATGAAATTCAAAAAGAGAAAACCTCATTCATATGAATAGACGTTAAACATTTTTCAAAAACTCGGGGTTCTGTTATCTATGTCATAATGGGGATTGGGTTCGAAAACCACCAATTAAATCTTTTGGCAAAATCGTTCTTTTAAAACCCTTTTTTCTTCTGTCTTTATAAATTTCTTCCACGCAACTTCAACTCTACGATCAACAGGTTATTCTACACAGCAAGATGATAAGAGTAGTTTCACAATGAAGAGCGGAGACCACCATGTCTCATGATTTTACAATATATCTAGAATGACATTCTTCACGCTATGCAATTTCTTGTAAGAGTAGCCTTCAGTTTTAACCCCCTAAAGCATACCAAATGTACAGGACAATTTAGTGGAAGATGAATCATGACTTTCCGCAAAGGAAGTTCATTACAAGTCATTTGCCCTAACAGAAATTCTAGAATTAGACTTAACTGACACAGAGCACCACATCCTAGCATATAAGCTGTGACAAGATGCAGATCCCTCGAAATCAAGGAATTCCCTTATTCTTATTTCATAAACTCTTCTAATCATAAAAAGTCATGAATACATCAGTCCTAACAGTTCCATAACCAGCCAGACACTCTTACAATCTCATCTGAAACTCCTTAAATGTTGAAAAACGAATCCTACATAGAATAATCCCCATTTTGTGGAATCAGCTAAAAGGTAGAAATAGAAGGGAGAATATGCACCCTGCCTCTAGTGAGCAGAAACCGCCTTCTGCAGAAACCCGTTTAACTAGAAAGCAGATAAGATAAACATCACTAGTTGCAAAAAAACACAGAAGACGAGCCTAATCCAGATGAAAGATACACCACAATAGACAATATATGCGACATTGCTTTCAAACTTTTGCCAAATGACATTGATTTTTTGCATGAAAAATAGCACGACCTATCTCTAGTCTCAATAACCCACCCTCTTTTTCACCAAGATGAATTTAACAACCTAGAGAGGTATACTTTATGCTGATGCATACACATCTAGCTGCTCTAAGCTAACCAATCCAAAGTTTTTAATAAGTTTATTTAATTATTGGTTATGGTTAGTTTTGAGAATTAAAAAGGTTTTCAAGGGCTTAATTTGTTCTAATCCATGTGGTAATGAGCAAGAACAAGCACGACCTAAGCTTAGGAACAAGGGCACTTGTATCCGAAGCTAAAGTTCTTCTTTGGCTAAACAAGATTAGGAGAGTTAATGGGAATTAATTAGCACTAATCTTGTTTAAGAGTTGTTTAATTATCTTTAAGTAGTTTATTAGTACTAAAATTGTTTTGAATTAGCTAATTAGTTTAGTTATATGCTTAAACGTGTAATGGAGCTAAGCTAGCAGCAGCCTATGAAGGATGTAGAGGTGCTTGCTTGAGGTGTTTGATATTAATTAGTGTTGGTTAAGTCCTAAACATGCTTAACTTACACTAAAACAATGAGTTAACACCAAAACAGAAAATTGCATCATTTTGGCCAAAGTTCAAGCCACGATATTCACTAGCAATTTTGTGATACTTGTCATGATGTAATGAAGCAAGAAGGAAAAACAAGGAGCTTATTCATGCTTACACAGATGTATGAAGCCAAGGGTCCAATTATACAATTTCCTAGCAAGGAAGGAAAGCTCTTTATTGGAGTCTCTTGTTTCACGTCATTTTAGGCTCTGGAACTGCTGCTACTTGTTCTGCTATGGTTGGAAAGATCTTCAAGTGTAGGAAACCCTCCAACTGGTTTCATAGTTAAATTCGCATCCAGTCAAAAGTTACGACCAAAGGAATGGAGAAAGGTCTCTCGTCCGAGATTGGAGCAACTTAGTCATCTTTTAGGATATTTTTAATATTTACTTCTTAGATTGCCATGATTTTTGGATATGTTGTACTATAAATAGTTTACTATTAGCTTATAAAATTTAAGCCTTGTTGAATGAAAATTGAGACAGTTATCTCTTTTAGAAAACAATTAGTTTTGTTTATCTTCTAAATCTTTGATTGTATGCTCATCTTTCATTGAATTGAGAGCTAAACTTCAAAATAGGATGAATAATAAGTTGTTTCACCTTAGTATTACTTTTGTTTGGTGGTATTTTGGGTTGTGGAAGTGGTGGTTGTTTGTGTTTAACACAAACCGGCTTGTTTTCTTGTTCTTGTTAAACCGTTTCTTATCGTCTCTAATCTAATGCTCTCATGTGCTTAATCCATATGTTATTATATGCTCAAGCATGTAATCAAAGACTTATATTTCAGTAATCAAAAGCTTAAATTCAAAACCAAACTTCCACAAAGTTATGATAACCATTACCTGAAGAAAACAAGGGCCTAGACCAGCTCGTCTCATGTTCTTCCCAAATCTGTAGCATGGACAACTACACCAACACCAAAAAATACAAAAAAAGAGTTAAATAATCAAGCACATAGTCAACAACAAACATCTTAAACCCAAAAATAAAAGAAAAGTTTGGATAAGCTGAAAATGTCAAAAATCTTATTTTTTTACACACAAATTGTAATCATTCAACTAATCAATTACAACCAAAAACTGAATTAAAACAACTAAAATTAAGAGAGAGAAAAAGCTCACCAGATAGTTTCAATGGCAATACGATGATCATCAAAACAATCAAGAACTTCACCTTCCCACATCCTCAAAACCCCACCACCATACTCACCTCCTCCATTTTCTTCACCTTCTTTTTCATTTTCAAATAACCTCCATTTGCCTTGGCTTTGCATAGCAACTGTTGAGCATAAAACATCAAAATCCAACACTGCAACACCTTCAATTAATCTCTCTTCTTCCTCTTTATCAAACCCACCTCCCACCTTCTCTTCCTTCCCCAAATCCGCCATTAAAATCCCACAAAAACCCAACTTTTTCAGCAAACGAAATCACCCTTTTTAAGAGAATCCCAGAAAAACCCACAAATTTGAATGCAAGTTGCAAACTTTTTTGAACAACCCAGATAAAGGATTTTGTGTAAAAACCCAACTAAACTCAGCAGCCCCACCATAAAAAACCCCTCTTATAAGAGCAGAGAATTATGTGAGCCTTAGCCACACAAGTTTGCAACTTTCAACAAAAAAAATTGACGCAAGTTGCAAACTTTTTGAGGCACCCAGAAAAAGGGTTATGAATACATTTTGTTATATATTCAATGTTTTTGGATAATTGAAAGTGGATAACCAAATTGTATTAAAATGCAAGTTGTTTTTGTGCTGTCAAAAACGATTTAATTTTAAAAATTTTGTTTTTCTGTTAGGAAATTATTACTGGGTGGTTGTTTGAGACTTGAGAGTCTAATAATGGGGGATTTTTGTGGGGTCCAATTGTTAGTTTGGTGGCTGCTGTTTACGCTTGGTGATGTTGATGGTTCGGGATGTTGCCATGTGAGACAAATCATAAATTAATATTTGTACATCATATAGGATTGGAAGATGATGAAGTTTTATTCGTCTGCTTTTTGGGTGGGAATTTGAAGAAAACTAGATAAGCATAAAATGGGTGACAGCTTGGTGACCTAACATAACGATACAATTTATTGTTTTATACTTTTATTATATGCGTTGGAATTAAGATAATTTAGCCTCTAAGGGAGGTTCTCTTGGGGTCAATTATATTCCAAGATTGTTCTTTTATTTGAAGAACCTTTCATGCACAGAAGATTAGAATCAAATTTATGTTAACATGAGTTTGTAAATTACTTCACGGCAAAAATAAATGATAATTGTAAATTACTTCATGGCAAAAATAAATGATCATTGTAAATTACTACTTCTAATTTTATAATATTTTTATTATGTCTAATGTTTTTTTCCAAGTAAACTTTCTATTTATTCTATATTGTTCCTTTTGTTAAGTCAACTTTAAATTTTCAATTAGTTTCCTATTTTCAAATCTTTAAACATGCAATAATTGGGAGAGGAATTTTTCAGCTTTAAAAGAGGACCCACAATAAGCAACACGATTAACTTTTAGTGGGAAAACTTCCTATGAATGTAAGAGAAAAGAATTAGAAATTAAAAAATATCATAAACTTAACGTTTACTTAATAAAGAGTACAACAAATAATAAATAAAAAGTTTCAAGGGGTCAACTTGGAAGAAAAAAAAGCATGGATGAAACATATATTACATTACAACACATAAATACTAGATACTAAGGCTAGCAATGGGTCGACCTGGGTTGACCAGTTTACTTAAACAGGTTGAGATCCTAAACCCAACCCGACTTGTTTAGTAAAACGGGTTGGAATTCTCAGTCCAACTAAACGAGTAGACCTGAAATCGACCCACTAATACATAAGCATTTTCCAATTTTCATTAATGGCGACCTGATTACTTTTTACTTAAGTACCTTATATTCTAAGAACTTGGAATTACAAAGAGTCCATACATTATAAGAAGACAAATTCAAATACAATATAACCCTTTTTATTGTTCATTTTACTTTGGAAATTAGTTTTTTGCAGGAAAAATTAAGCGGGTTAGTGGGTCAACCCATCCCGAACCTGACTCATCTAAATAAAGGGGTTAGATGGATTAAATTCAGGTTGAAAATTTAATGTGACCAAACCTATCTAATTAAACGAGTTGGATTGAGTCAACCCATCTAATTAAACGAGTTGAAATTGAATATTGGGTTGGATCTGAGTTGGATTGATTGAATGGGTCGATTTTTGCTAGCTCTACCAGATACCATATGCAAATTCAAATAATAAGTATAATTAGAGGTAAGTAACATTATCTTGAAAAATAAGATTGTTGTTTGCTTTGTAATTCGATGTGCGATATATAATAAGTCACATAAAAAATAAATCCTCCGTTCTTAAATAAGTGTTACATTCACTTTTTCACGTAACTTAATATACTTTTTCGATCATTAATATTATTAATTATTAATTGAGCATAAGTAAAATTTATAAAAAAAATTTAGTATTTTGAAAGTATACATTGAGACAAATCTAACAATATCCCATTTGAGTATATTTTTCATTTAATAGTGAGAAAATAAAGTCAAAGTTAGTTGATAAATAGTCGCGAATTACTCAACAAAACACTTAGGAACGGAGCAAGTATTACCTAAAACTTGATCTGGCTTTGACCAAACTTTTTACGGAGCTAAGCTCACTCAAGGTGGGCTTTGAGCCTTTGATCGAAGTAATTATGAGCAGGCTTGGTTGAAGGTCGGGATGATGTCTGATCTGGTCTTCAGCGTTGCGCTTTTTCTCTCTTGTGGCGGGTTGTGTCTCTCATAGTTGGGTAAGTGGGTAACCGCCTAACTGGGTTCTTCACATCCTCGAGTTTCTACAATTTGAAGCCACTGAGTTAGAAAATTCTTCGGGTAACTCAAGTAAGTAGCACAATTTCATATCTCATTTGTTCTTTTTTTCTTATGTTTGGTGTTTCCAGATTACATCTGCTGATTTATCTGCTATTTTGCTCCTCCGCTGCTAATTTGCAGTTGAGCAACCCATATAAGCCAAAATAAGAGTTCAATTATAAAATCTATATGCCAAAGCTAGGGAAGAAGGATAGGACGACAAAACACTAGAACGAACTTGAAGGGGAGGAGAAACACCACGGACATGGGGGAAGACAAGGAAGGGGACCCCACGGACAGGGTGGGGGTAGCAGCACACTCCGTGGTGGAGGAGTGCCCAGTAGCAAGGGGGGTGTCGAGCAACAGGCGATGGGAGCCCAGCTTGCTGGATAACACACTCGACAAATGGGATCCCATTAGCTTGGGCAGCGCACACAACAGGGGGGAGGGAAACCATCTGGCGATGGAGGACCAGCGGGTGAGACACCACCCAAGGTTGGAGGGTCGAGGAGACCAGTGGGAGGGGGGAGTCCAGTGTTTTGGGCATGAGAACTCGACGCAGGGGGGCATGGGGCCCGTAGGAGAGACTACGGGAGACGCACGAGTGAAGTTAGTGGGGATCCAATCATAAGTCAAGACTAAGGGAGAAGTATAAGGTAGGAAGACTTGGGACAAATTAAACTAGAGTGCGAAAAGGAAACTTGTGTTCAAGAAAGAGAACATGACGACTGATATAAACTTTGTTGGTACTAGGATCAAGACAACGATAACCTTTATAATCCACGGCATAGCTGATAAAAACACAGTGCTTTGATTTAGGTTGAAGTTTATTGATTTTGGAATCCATAAGCAAGGGAAAATAAGAGCAACCAAAAGTTTTCATAAATTGGAAGGAAGGGCGACGATGAAATAATTTTTCAAAAGGTGAGATACCCCCTAGAACGGAGCTAGGCAACCGATTAATCATATAGGTGGCAAGTGTACAAAGCATCGGCCCAAAATTCATTTGGAAAATAAAAAACCGAATAAGCATAGTACGAGCTATTTCAATAACATAACGATGTTTGCGTTCCACAACACCATTTTGAGCTTGAGTGTGGGGGGACATGACTTTGAAAAACAATACCATTATCCCGAAAATGTTGAAGTAAAGGAGAATTATAAAATTCTCGACCTCCATCACTTTGAAATTTTTTGATTTTGCAGTTGAATAACTTTTCCACCATCTTTCAAAACACTAGAAATTGAGAATGAGCATCCGATTTGCGGCGCAAAGGATAAAGCCATGAATATCTCAAAAAATCATCAACAAAGACACCATAGTATTTATAGAATTGATTTAACAAAACAAGATATTGCCGAAGATCACTATGAATTTTATATAAGGGATAAGGAGAACAATGATCCACTATTTTAAAAGGTCATCGATGTACTTTGCGTAACTTACAACCAAATCATCATGAAATTTGGAAGCACATAAGATGAACTTATTTGAACATCCCTAAAACTCTAGATGAAGTATGACCAAGTCGAGCATGCCAAATCTCCCAGACTCCTTAGTAGCTAGCAAAGCATAAACGGAATACTCATGGGGGACAACTGTAGGTTGAATAGGATAGACACCTTGCTTGCTAGAACCCCAAAGCAGAACCTCCCCCGTTGTCTTGTCCTTAACAGATTCAAAATTTTTATTAAAACTCACAACACAATCATTCTCTTGATATAACTTGTTAACTAGTAATAAATTATGTTCAAATTAGGAACATGACAAACTAAAGACAAAGTAAGAGGACGACCTAAAGTTTTTAATTTCAAATTGCCAACACTTTTAGTAGGGAGAGAGGTACTATCATCAACAACAACAAAACTTGACCCAGTGTAAGGAAGAATAGCAGAAAGCTTACCATTGTGAGGAGTCAGTGTAAGGCAGTTGCCAAATCCGGATACCAAACTGAATCATTGGATTCACCATCAACATACAATGCAGCTAAGGCACGAGACTATCCGAAGTTGAGGGAACAAAGTTAGAATTGAAACATTGTGGGCAATAAGTCGCTTGATGACATGGAAACCAACAAAGACCACAAGTAGCAGGTAGGGGTAGAACTTAAATTGCCACTTGGCGGATTATTCCCTGTTGAGGACAAACTATTATTAATAGAATCGATGCAAGGCAAACCAGATAATGACAAGTTAGACTATTTACTCATACAATTTTGACGTCCCCAATTAGCATTAGAAGCATTGTTAGTGCTATTTCCAAAACCACGAGCATTAGATTGCCCACCATTGCCACGATTATGGTGATTTCGACCACCACCATTACCACCTTTATTCTTATTATTTTTCCCTTTATTTATGCCATCGGAATTATTCTTAGTGGAAGAATTTCCAGAACTAGATGACTGAACAACAAACAAGGCATGATGAGAGGACGAATTAGACCCCTTCTTGGAGCTTTTGAGACATTGTTCATGAAGAAGAATCTTAGGACGCAAATCATCAAACATTAGTAGAGAAACGTTGATTTGCGTCTCATAACTTGGTCGTACAACTGGAAAATCGACGCATAAGGCTAGGGGCGTATCATTTGCGTCGAATGCGGGAAGAACGCGATGCAAATCATGGTTCAAGTGCATCGGATTTGAGGTGCATTCGACGCAAATACTTAAAGCAAATGGGTGGGAGAATCATGTGCGTTGGATGCTTTGCTATGTTCGACGCAAATAACTAAAGGAAATGGGGGACAATGAACAAACGATATGCGTCGAACGTCCTTAACGTGCAAAGCAAATCATTGTATCAGAAGATTTGCATCGGATCATCTAGGCCCATCCGGCGTACATCTCAACTTCCCCTTTTATTTTCGAGATACCCCTCAGTCTCTCACACTATTTCTCTCCCTAACCCAAAACTCTTATTCACTTTCTCACTCTTAACCGCCGCTCCCTCCCCTTCTTATATAATTTCCTGTGAATTCTTCAATCTTCAATCTCCCAATATCTTTCTAATCAGCCAACCTCTCCCTCCCCTTTTTTCTCCTTTCCCAGAAAATCGTGCGACGAAGGTTTCAACCTTCGATAAACCACGTAGCACCTTCCAAGTTAAACATCTAAATCGAGATCTAAATCGATGAAGTTTTCAACATGAGGAACGACAAACCCTAATTAATTAAAGAAGAAGAGCAAGGACGTCATCGCAAGTAAAAGATCTGAATTGAAGAAAAGCTAGAACTAGGTCGCCGTCGACGGAAATAATAGAACGTGGAGTTGAAGGAACATCGTCGCTCATTCTTGGGTTCTTTTTGGACGTTGCTTGATTTTAATGTCGATTTGGTTTATTTTAGTTGTTGATGATAGAATTTTAGGGTTTTCTAGAGTATTTTTCTTTTGGATTTGGTTAGGTTATTTACGAATTGTTGTATTAAATTAGTTGTTGAGAGATTAGATTTTTAGGGTTTTCTAGAGTATTTTTCGTTTGTATTTACGAATTGTTGCTTCAATTCTTTGTTGTATTTCTACAAATTCTCGAAACTGCACGCTTCCCTTCTCAATTTCTTTGTTGTTGTTTATTGTCAGATTTGCACGCTTCCCTTCTCAATTTCTTTGTATTTCTTTTAGTGTTTTTGTTTGTGTGGGAACTGGGACGCTACAGGTTCATGAATTTAATTTTTTTAATAAAGAAAAACAATTTACGTCGGATATAGAGCAGCCACCGACGTAAATTGATTTTTTTATTAAAAACATCACTTTGCGTCGGATGAGGCTTTATATCCGACACAAATCTCCTTCTTTAATTTGGGTGAAAAACAGGGCTTAGGGTGACATTTGCGTCGGGTTACGCTACACATCTGATGCAAATGGTTTATGATTTGCGTCGAATCTCCACCGACGCGAGATCATGTCCGAGAAATTTGCGTAAGACTCGGAAGCGACGCAAATGAACTTTTCTGTACTAGTGAAAACTAAGGGGAAACGGATAATGAAGCAAAGTGGTAACAATATGATCGTACTCAGAATCACGATCCAAACCAAACAAACTGAACTGAACTAAATCTTGATTATACACAAGACATTGTATAGCAGCAAGAGAATCATCAATGACTTTAGTCTCAGGTAAGTAACCATCCATAGTATGTGATTCTACATTTTTAATATGAGACAATTTACACTTCAATTTCATAGAGTGAGCCATACCAGCATGCATAAATCGAGATTTTAAACGATTCCAAATATTCACAGAAGTGTGCAGATCATGAACATTAACAAAACCATCATGAGACAAAGTAGCAAAAATCCAAGATTGAACTTGTTGATCGATACGTAGATATTCATAGAAGTACACATTGGGAATCGAATTTCCATGCTCATAAAAAATAGTATAGGAAGGGATAAGAGCAGTACCATTAACCATATACCAAGCAATTGATGAGATAGAAGCAGACAAGTAATTTGCGTTTTCCATAGAAGGTAATCTTTAGGATAAGAGAGACTTATGGCTATCAAATTGGTGAGATTGGGGCGGACAATTGTGGGAGGCTGAAAACCGGCGGGGAACTGAAGAGGAAGATGAGTAAACAGTGCCCGAAAGTAGAGAAATCAGTCCCGCAAAAAAGAGGAACCCAGGGGGAAATCGCGGTGAAGCACGTAAGGGTGTGCTGGACGGCAGTAGGCTGGGACTCAAAGGCGCGCCAGAAAAATTGATGGGTGCGTGGGCTGGGGCATGGATGAGCCATCAACCAACACAAACGAACCAAGGGAACTCGCCGGAGCAAGAGAGCCACAAGATGGCTGCAACAAAGACGATGCAGTGGCAGTGGAAGAGCGCACGGAAGTGTGGCTCACGTGAGACGTGGATGAGAGATCATCCATGGAGTATGACAGGCGAAAGGAAGTAGGAGAAGGAAACATGGAGAAAAAAACTAATCTAGGGTTGTGATACCATGTTCAAGTAATTGAGATTAATTGTGTTAACTTAGATTGGTTAACTCGGCACTATATATATATATATATATATATATATATATATATATATATATATATATATATATATGAGTATATATTACAGATCTAATCTTGTGAAAAGTACCTTCCATCCCTTCACATACAATGTTACACTAATAGGAAAATCAAACACACTTCTAAATTAGAGGTATGCATGTGTTAACTTTGACTTCTTAGAATCTGATGATAATGTTGAATTGCATTTTTTGTGTAAATAATATGGTTAAGTATATGGGTACTGGCAAATTTGAAGAGACATCTTAAAAATTGTAAGAAGATAATTTTTAGGGATATGATTTTGGTGTGCGCTAGTGGTGGTTCAGTTGCTAATTTTAATCCTATTGTGTTTCCTGATTTGTTGATGTGACACATGAATTGCTAATTCAATTTTATCTACCTCCTGTTGTGTCTAACAATACACTTGTGACATCGAAGCTTAATGAACTAACAAATTAATTAATAAATAATTGTATTTGATTGACAATAGAAATCCACAAGTGGAATACCAATAAAGATGTTTAGTTGACAAAAATTTAGAGAAAGTTGTTTTATCTGGTCTCCCTCAGGTAATCAAAACCTATAACACGCCAGTAGATGGAGTGAGAACTGAACTCGAACAAAAGGAATTTTATAATCAAAAGAAGTAACACAATAGAGTAAGGAAATCAACTTACAGGAACACACACGAGCGAATCGAATTGAAGCGGGACGGTAGGCACACGTGCAAGAAATTGTCCGTTATCTCCTCCATAACATGTTTAACACATTATGAAATATTTTCTCTAAATAAACTGGGGTACAAATTTGTTCACCACCAATGTGGGACAACAACAATTGAAGTTTGCTCACTTCCAAGTTTGGAGCAACACAGACCAAACTTTCCAACAACTAATTCATGAAAGAATATACAATCCATAATTTCAAATAATATCATGGATTATAAGAACATAGTTGTATGATTAAAGAACATTGAGGTATAATGAATATAATATTATCCAGGAGCACATCATGCTCATGGGTGCATAATCTAGGGGTCAGGTGTACCATCACTTGGAGGATTAGATGTAGTGCTATTGCCCTTTTTTCGACACTAGAGCATTAGTTTCAAGTCATTTTGAATTATGCTAGCTAATTATTTCCTATATCATTGGCTGGTTTCCTGGTTATACATGTGGCAATTGGCCTACTATGATATTTAATTTATCTAGTGCCACAGATGAGTTGCGGAAGTGGCTCAATCCCACTTTATGGGGATCAATCTTAGATCTATATTTTTGTTGGACTTGTTGTGCCAAATTACTTTGTTGGAGGAGATGGCAGATATAATTATTCTTTCTGAAGGACACTATGAGCCTTGATGTTGATTTTGTACTGCTTTCTCTATCAGGATGGTGTTGTGGAATCACTCAGTGTGTCGTCAACATTTATGTCTCAAACTAACCCTGTAGGCTGTGAATAACCATACTCCCAACAAGGTATCTTCAATTTCTACCTTCAATGAAATTATAGAGTTAATATACCAGATTTCATGACGTTACTCATAGATCTGGCAAGAGTGGCTATCTTTGATGCATGCTTTAGCGAAAGATAAAAAAGATTTTTACAGATGCAGAATAAATTCCTTAAAGTTGAAGAAGATATTCTTTCTACGTTCCTTTCATTTTCAGCTCGCATATACAACCATGTCTCTTTGTATTTTTATTTCTACCTTTATTGGTTCTTTTTTCTCATTATATTTTCTGCTTTTTTAGTCATCTAAGTAGAATCTCAGCGTCCAATTGCATAATGTTGTATGGTTATATTTTACATACTTTTCATTAATGTATGTGAGGGTCAAATGCCACTCATCTCATATTCCTCGCTTATCTCTCATATGTTGTCTTAATCACCATTTTAACTCATGTAACCAGCTGCTCCTAATTCATCCTCTCATCATGATACTCTATTCATCTCCTACGCACAATCTCCATGCCTTCTTTTGTTACTATCAAGTTGTAAGGACATCAAATTTAACTATTAATTTCTAAAAAATTGTTTGGTTTAGGAGGATAAAGGGGAAGAAATTAAGAATGGGCAATGATATAACGAAATAAGAAACCCTTAATCCCTAATGTGTTTGGTCGAATTGAAGTGATATTTACTTCTCCATCTGTTGCTTAGTTTAACTTCAAAAACCACATCTCCCATCGTTAATATGTTGCTCTAACCCAACTCCACTTGGTTTTCTTGGTCTCATTATGATTTACTCAGCATGATCTCCATGCCTAAATTTGTTACACCATTGACAACACCGTCTTCCCAATGTTGCCTCACCCTCGGTAATTGACTAATAGTGACACCGCCTCAGTAAAGACCTTTTTGTCGATGAACATTGACCTTGAAGGTTTGAAGACTAGATTCAGAGCTTTCATGGTCATAGTCTGACATTTGGCGCCATTATTAGTGTTGTTAAAGGTTGTTTTTTCTCTATATTTTAGTGATTTTGGCTTAGATATGTTTCTTTCTAGTGAGATAGACATTTTTTAGTTGGTGGTTCTACGGTTGTGACTTGTGAGGGGGTATGAGTAGGTGAAAAGTTTGTGGGTAGGGTTTCGTACCATAAGGTGGGGTTTAGGGTTGTTGGATTTTTTTGGGTGTTGGGGTTACAAGGGTTTTTTGGTGGTTGGATTGATGGTTGTAATAGCCGGTGGTTTCTTAGTTTTGGTGTGTGGATGACTGGGTGTTAGATTTCCCCATAGCAAGTTTTTGGAGGAATGAAGATCGATAGAATAAGGCAGAAAAAGTTCCTTATAAAACCCTTGAGGCTCAATGTTCACATGAGGTTACATTATTACTATATAGGCTTACTATATATAAGATAGACAACCTGATGAAATAGGACAAAGGAAAGCTCATTATTAATCATCCTAATGATGAGCAGCTGCAAATTCTAGGTGGATATTCCTAGGATGTGGAGTAATATTAGATACAAAGCAAATGACAATGCAAACCACACTTTTGTTCTTATCACAACAAAATGGAGTTTCTACCCTCTTTAATCCTTGAAAAACTGGCTATGGAGAAGCCAACATTAGAAACCTAGAGGCCATTGATTTTAACTAGTACTTCTTGATTACTAAATTGGAACTGGAGATATTTGGAAACCCAGAATGAGTTGTCTTGGCTATTGTCATTTGAGGGCTTAGGTGTTAGGCCTTCTTCAGCACATAGCAATTGAAACGGCACTAGAGGTATTTTTAAGCTGTAGGTCTTCCTACGTAAGTTCTTTAAGGGAATGATCGTTGTTTATTTATATTGTAGGAGAGGAAGCTCAGCTAACAAGAGGGTTGTCTTGATATAGTTATTTGGAAGTTGCCCTGATAAAATAAAGAACCTATGATGTGCTTTCAATTTTATTTGATATTTGATCTATGGTTTGATAATTTTTCCTCTTAAGGGGTTGTAACACCCCCAGATTACTCAGTTTAAAATAAATAATTAAATAAATAATATTTGAGTAATTTAGGAGTATTACCACCACGTGACAGTCACGCTTTTGGAAACTAAACTACTAACTAACAAATTAACTTACAGCGGAAGACTTTAACCAAAATAATGATAACTCTTTATTATTAAAAATAGATATTGCCTCAAACTTAAAATAAATAAAACATCCTATGCTAGGTGAAGATCCCCTCCCTAGTATGCTCCCATGCACATCGAAAGTTAACCTGCAAAACTGCTTACCAAAAGGTAAGCAGGACAAAGCCAAATAGGAAAGAGGAAATACGTGTCAGTATAAAACGGAGTACGAAATGCACTAGATAAGTAACACATTTACTACTTCGCGACATTTTACATTTTGAAAATTCCATCACTAATAATTCAACTATAACTTTTATGAACAAACTCTTTCCAAATAACTTGGATCAAAATAAACTTGAAAACAATTCCTCTTCTTATCTCCCCTTCCTTTACCTAAGTGTGCACACCACCAAGCTAGTCATCCCATCACGGATCTATATCAAGTAGGGTTGTTCGTCGAGTGCGGTCCGGACCGCACCAAATCGCAACCAAACCGTTTTTTCGTGGTTTGGGTTGGTTTGCGGTTTCAAAATTGCGGTTTGGGTTATGATTTCAAGCAAACCGCGGTTTGCGGTTTGGGTTGGGGTTGAATTTTTGTAAAGCGAAACCACACCGTAAACCGCAATATTATATGATTTTTTTTTAAGAAAAATTATCTATTTTGATTTTCTTTTTTAAAATACATTTGACAAGTTGGCATACGAGTATACTAATGCGGGTAATAGGTATTTAGACTTCATATTTATTTAGACTATTTATATTTATTACCATTTTTTAGGAAAAAATTGTTTTAAATAAGTCAACCTTTGCGCGGTCTTCCCATTTTAAGTCTACCTTTTGATAATCCCCGATTGAGTTAGGCTTGTATGTCCGTTTTCTTCTATTGAGTTTTAACCTGTTTGTGACTTGTTTAGTAGGTTACTTATGATACGTGTTACAATGTCCCACCCCCACCCTCGCCTTTGTTTTAGAAGAAAGGACATTGTAACACGTATCATAAGTAACCTACTAAACAAGTCACAAATAGGTTAAAACTTAATAGAAGAAAACAGACAAACAAGCCTAACTCAATCAGGGATAATCAAAAGGTAGACTTAAAATGGGAAGACCGCGCAAAGGTTAACTTATTTAAAACAATTTTTCCTTTTTTTACTCTTAGATTACAAAATTAATGACACGGAGGAAAAAATGGTTAAACCGCAAACCAAACCGCACCAAACCGTTTCGCTCGGTTCGGTTTGGGTTGGTTTGGGCAAAAGTGCAGTGTGGTTTGGGTTGGGAAAATGTCAAACCGTATATTTGCGATTTGGGTTGGGTTACATCCCCAACCGCACCAACCCAACCCGCGAACACCCTAATATCAAGGGGTAATCATAATTGCCAACAAGTAGACTTTGAAGCATAAACCCTTCTTGACGTTAATCAAGCGGTAATAATAATAATATGAATTGGAAGTCATGAATAAATCTCTTTGTCTCATAAACAACTTTTTGAACATTCAAAATCAAATCGTTCCTTGAATTAAGTTAAATTTCCAAAAAGGATAACAAAACATTATATAATATGATTGATAAATTCATTCCTTCTTTTCATTTCCAAGAGTGAATAATAAAATGTTGTAACCATTTAAAAACCAAAATTCTAAATCCAATCAACCATTAAATCAATAAACAAGTTTAACACATAAAACCACATTTCAAAAGATCTAGCTACATAACGTACCTTGATCTAGCACAAAGAATATACTAGTATCTTCGCTTAGTTTTATGCTTGAGCTCTTCTAACCAACCAATAATATAAAAATCTAATACGTAACTTATCACATGAACTTGAACATGAATTTAATCATGAATTCCTACATAACCTATCATGAGCATAATATTTTTGAGCAAGAAGCATGAAAATATTTTACTTAAACCAAATAAAATTGGAACTTCAATAAAGAATACAAAACTAAATGAGAAGAGAAGGAAGAACCTTGAAGTAAGAGAGTTTGGATTCTTCAAAGTTTTTGGTATGGAAAAACATGGCGTAAGGTTTGGGGTATTTATAGGTGTAAAATAGGTAGTACTTAATTTCCAAAATTAAATAGTTTGTAACCTTCTGTAATACCCCGATTTTTCAGAGCGTTTTAATTAGCATTAATTGTAATTATAAAGTTAGTTATGTTATGAAAACCCTTATTTTATTTGAGTTTGGAATATTTGTAGTACTTGTAATATATTTTGTTTTATGAAACTATTATTATGAATTATATTTTTGGATTTTAAATAACCAAAGTCGGTATCCATTTATGTTTGTCGGTTTAAGTTGGGAAATAAAAACCCCCAAACCCCATTATCTCTCTGTCATTTTCCTCACCCAAAACCCCAACCCATGTTTTTCACTCTCCTCCTACCCGTGAGAACCAAAGCCCCAAACCCCAAATTTCTTCTCCTCTCTCTCTGTCATTTTCTGTCATCCCAAATACCCCAAACCCCTTCATATTTCTCTCTCTCACCCGTGAGAACCCCAAAATCCCCCAAATTTTCTCTCTCCTCTTCCCCGATCTATCTCTTTTTCCCTTTTCTGCTGCTGCCGTGTCCTCTCGCCGGATTCCCGCCCCACCGGAGTTCGACGAACACCGACCCAGCTCTCTTCTCCTTCCTCCTTTCTTTCTCTCGTCCTCCCTTCCTCTTGCGCTTGCTAGCGCCGCTTGTTGTTCTGCCGCTGCTTGTTGTTGGGGCTCGCGGTGATGGTCGATGCACCACCGTGTCGCACCACCTGGGCCGCTGCCTCCACGCCCGCCGATCATCGTTGTCGTCGCCTCGCCGGAGCTCGGCTCCACTCCCTCGCTTCTGTTTCGTCGCTGCTCTTAGGAGCGAGAGGTATAATAACCTCCTTCCCCTCTAAAGTTCGATTTCATGTTTAGAACTTAAACCCAATTATTATCCAAGTTAATTGGTTGAATTTGGGCTTAGAAACTTATTTAGTTTCAATTAAGTCATGTTAGGCTATTTTGTTAAATAATCATTAGGCCCTAATCTGAATTTTGTTAGTGATAATTGAGGATAGATAACTAGTTGGGTTAAGGTTGTAATGACTAAACTAGATTACTATTATCATTGGGATTCCATAATCGATTAGAGAATTTAGAAATGGAAATTTTGGTTATGAATGAGGACGTAGTTTTAGTTTATGATGGATCATGGAGAAGCGATTATGGAATTCTAGTTAATTAGATGACTTGAATTATGCTCGGTGTCTTCGGTTAGTGAATAGTAGCTTTTATGAAGAGTTATTAGTTTATCAGTTTAGTATGGGCGGCTATTAATTATGCTTACCATTATGAGGTGCGTGAATTGCTGAAATTGGTATATGGAATTGGAAGCAGTCAAGGAAGCTTAGTGGTTCTCAATTATTGGACTTGGAAATTAAGGAATTGGATTGCGTATGAGGTAATATTCATGTCCAAGCATCTATGCGTGCCCGTATGTGTTATGTGTAACCTTTATGTCCAAAGACCCTATGTGATTGCCCGTATGTGTTATATGTGATGTTTTACATGTACTCAAATGCGTGAATACAAGTATATGATGCTGATTATGATGATATGATTATGTGTTATAATCTGTTATGTAGCATGATAAGACACGTTATGATGTGACGATACTGATGTATGTTATAAAATGTCCTGTTATGATTCTATTTACGATCTATGGATGATTCCGAATTAAGAATATATGATGTATGATAAGTGATGATTATAAAAGTGGATGGTTCTGCTGGTTTGGAGTCATGAAATGATCCGGTAAATGGGCAAGTCACGGGTGGAGGAATTATGTTACGATGAACGATACGGACCAAAAAGGTCATATGATGATGTTAATGTTACGAATTACGAAAGTTATGCTATGTCCAAAAACCTGTACTTGCCAATGAACTAAAGTCACGTAAATGGTCCTTGCCGCCGAGACTATTCAAGGCTAATGATAACGTTCTATGTTAATGATTACTAAAGTGTTACTATATATGCTTATATGTGAAAATGTTTACGAACTAAAACCGTTTTTACGGGTTGGAGTGAAGTTACTGAGTTTTCAACTCATTTTAGTTTATTTCCTGTGTTTCCCCTTTTCCCGGTTCTATGAAATCATTCAGGTATTCTGAAGATAGAGGCAGGATCGGTTATGTCAGTAATGCTCCGGAAAGATTAAGTTGAAGCGACTCTGTATATATTTGGGATATTTAGAACCCTCTGTAGTTATGGGTAATAATTATAGCTTTAAGTTGAGCATATGTATGTTTAATAGGTCGTTTTAGGCTATTTATATTATTAGTGGGCCCTAACCCACAGGCTTAACTTGTACTTCCGCTGACGATTAAGGTTATGTATTTCCGGGGCGTTACAGAGTGGTATCAGAGCCGAAACCTAGCCGGAAGTGCGGAGTCTTAGACTTTGCATCGCCTAGGTATGATCCTTTGGGAAATTAGACGATAAGGAAAGTTGAGGTCAATTTTGATGATTATTTGGGTTAAGAGAGCCTAAGATATGAGAAATAGTGTTATGAATGCCCTATTGGAGTTTAAGTGGTTATACCTGGACCTAGTTGGTCTTAAGTTATATGATTATATGAATGTTGTGATGTACGTGACGTTATGTGAATTTTAATAGTTTTTCGATTAATTTTAACTTATATGGTTTGAGTAATCAACTGAATTTCAAACGAGATCTCACTGAATGAGTTAGTTGGAATTCATTTCCAACAAGTTTGCTCCTTTTGTTTTCTTTGCTCCTCGATTTCGCGAGTCGAGTTGAAGTAGAGTTACAAAAGATGATGGCGGAATGGAGCTTGAATTCCTAACCGACTCATGAAAGCTTGAGATCTTGGTTTTGTTTAAATGAATTTAGCTTATTGTTCCCTCGATCAACTTATTGCAAGTTTCGAGGACGAAACTTTTTTATAAGGGTGGTAGGATGTAATACCCCGATTTTTCAGAGCGTTTTAATTAGCATTAATTGTAATTATAAAGTTAGTTATGTTATGAAAACCCTTATTTTATTTGAGTTTGGAATATTTGTAGTACTTGTAATATATTTTGTTTTATGAAACTATTATTATGAATTATATTTTTGGATTTTAAATAACCAAAGTCGGTATCCATTTATGTTTGTCGGTTTAAGTTGGGAAATAAAAACCCCCAAACCCCATTATCTCTCTGTCATTTTCCTCACCCAAAACCCCAACCCATGTTTTTCACTCTCCTCCTACCCGTGAGAACCAAAGCCCCAAACCCCAAATTTCTTCTCCTCTCTCTCTGTCATTTTTCGTCATCCCAAATACCCCCAAACCCCTTCATATTTCTCTCTCTCACCCGTGAGAACCCCAAAATCCCCCAAATTTTCTCTCTCCTCTTCCCCGATCTATCTCTTTTCCCTTTTCTCGCTGCCGTGTCCTCTCGCCGGATTCCCAGCCCACCGGAGTTCGACGAACACCGACCCAGCCTCTTCTCCTTCCTCCTTTCTTTCTCTCGTCCTCCCTTCCTCTTGCGCCGCTGCTGCCTTTGTTGTTCTTTGCTTGCTTGTTGTTGGGGCTGCGGTGATGGTCGGACTGACCACCGTGTCGCACCACACCGGCCGCCGCCTCCACGCCCGCCGATCATCGTTGTCGTCGCCTCGCCGGAGCTCGGCTCCACTCCCCTGCTCTGTTTCGTCGCTGCTCTTAGGAGCGAGAGGTATAATAACCTCCTTCCCCTCTAAAGTTCGATTTCATGTTTAGAACTTAAACCCAATTATTATCCAAGTTAATTGGTTGAATTTGGGCTTAGAAACTTATTTAGTTTCAATTAAGTCATGTTAGGCTATTTTGTTAAATAATCATTAGGCCCTAATCTGAATTTTGTTAGTGATAATTGAGGATAGATAACTAGTTGGGTTAAGGTTGTAATGACTAAACTAGATTACTATTATCATTGGGATTCCATAATCGATTAGAGAATTTAGAAATGGAAATTTTGGTTATGAATGAGGACGTAGTTTTAGTTTATGATGGATCATGGAGAAGCGATTATGGAATTCTAGTTAATTAGATGACTTGAATTATGCTCGGTGTCTTCGGTTAGTGAATAGTAGCTTTTATGAAGAGTTATTAGTTTATCGGTTTAGTATGGGCGGCTATTAATTATGCTTACCATTATGAGGTGCGTGAATTGCTGAAATTGGTATATGGAATTGGAAGCGATCAAGGAAGCTTAGTGGTTCTCAATTATTGGACTTGGAAATTAAGGAATTGGATTGCGTATGAGGTAATATTCATGTCCCAGCATCTATGCGTGCCCGTATGTGTTATGTGTAACCTTTATGTCCAAGCACCCTATGTGATTGCCCGTATGTGTTATATGTGATGTTTTACATGTACTCAAATGCGTGAATACAAGTATATGATGCTTGATTATGATGATATGATTATGTGTTATAATCTGTTATGTAGCATGATAAGACACGTTATGATGTGACGATACTGATGTATGTTATAAAATGTCCTGTTATGATTCTATTTACGATCTATGGATGATTCCGAATTAAGAATATATGATGTATGATAAGTGATGATTATAAAAGTGGATGGTTCTGCTGGTTTGGAGTCATGAAATGATCCGGTAAATGGGCAAGTCACAGGTGGAGGAATTATGTTACGATGAACGATACGGACCAAAAAGGTCATATGATGATGTTAATGTTACGAATTACGAAAGTTATGCTATGTCCAAAACCTGTACTTGCCAATGAACTAAAGTCACGTAAATGGTCCTTGCCAGCAGACTATTCAAGGCTAATGATAACGTTCTATGTTAATGATTACTAAAGTGTTACTATATATGCTTATATGTGAAAATGTTTACGAACTAAAACCGTTTTTACGGGTTGGAGTGAAGTTACTGAGTTTTCAACTCATTTTAGTTTATTTCCTGTGTTTCCCCTTTTCCCGGTTCTATGAAATCATTCAGGTATTCTGAAGATAGAGGCAGGATCGGTTATGTCAGTAATGCTCCGGAAAGATTAAGTTGAAGCGACTCTGTATATATTTGGGATATTTAGAACCCTCTGTAGTTATGGGTAATAATTATAGCTTTAAGTTGAGCATATGTATGTTTAATAGGTCGTTTTAGGCTATTTATATTATTAGTGGGCCCTAACCCACAGGCTTAACTTGTACTTCCGCTGACGATTAAGGTTATGTATCGATTTCGCGAGTCGAGTTGAAGTAGAGATACAAAAGTTGATGGCGGAATGGAGGCTGGATATCTAACGAAGTCATGAAAGCTTGAGATATGGGTTTTGTCTAAACGAATTTGATTTTTTGTTTTCTCGATTAACTTATTGCAAGTTTCGAGGACGAAACTTTTTATAAGGGTGGTAGGATGTAATACCCCGAATTTTTATCTCATTTTATTATTTACTAATTACGCTTATTAGCTTAATTGCATTCTAGATTTTTCAAAATGACCATGGCCAAGTTATTTTCTACAATAAATATATTTTAGATTTCGTGTACAATTAATTGAATAGTATTTGCTCAAATGAGAAACCAAATTTCTCTCACACCCTCGTGTTCCTCGAGGACACCCAAACCCCAACTCCCCATTTATTTCTTTCTCTTCCCGGTGGAAAAACCTCAAAGACCCAAACCCCCAAATTTTCTCTCTCCTCTTTCCCGATCTCCCTCCTTCCTCTCTCGTCCTTCCTTCCCGGCGTTCCTGAAGCTCGCCGGATTCCCAGCCACCGGAGTTCGACGAACACCGACCCAGCTCTCCTCCTTCCTCCCTTTTCTCTCTGTTATTTTCACTCACCCCAAAACCCCAACCCATGTTTTTCTCTCTCCTCCTACCCGTGAGAACCAAAGCCCCAAAACCCCAAATCTTCTCTCTCCCTCCTTCCTTCTCGCCGGAGTTCCCCAGGCTCGCCGGAGCCGCGTCCGCGGCCGAGTCAACCCCCTGCGGCGCGCCTTCTCTCTCCTCTTCGTGGCGGTCCCGTTCTCTCTCCTCCGTTCGTTGCTGCTGCTGCTCGAGTTGTTGCTCGACGATCGGCCGCCGGAATCTTGTCGCGGCTGCTCGGCCTCGCCGGAACACCTAGCTGGTTTCGCCAGGAGCTCCGTCTCCCTCCCCCCGCTTGTCATCCCTGCTCCAAGTGAGCGAGAGGTACTACACCCACTTTTCTTCTTCTTTTGATTCCAATGATAGATCTGCCTCGCAAATGTTGAATATAAAGGGGAAATTGGTTCGAAAATACGATTGCGGTAGTATAATGATGGTATGGAAACTTGTTTGTTCATAGTTGATTTGTTGGTGGTGACTTATGATTGGAACAGATTCGATTCTTGTTACTTTGTCGTCTCGCATCTTCAAGTTTTAAAAAGATGTTCTTAATAAGTTATGCACCTGGAAATCGATTGAATTTATGATGATGTTCTTGGTTGTGTATGGTTAACTTTAATTTGTTGTTGAAGTTTATGACTGAAATATTTGAAAGGTGTAAGTTTATAGTGCAACCAAATCTCACTAAAGTTTAGAAAGGACCTAAGTCTAGACTTAAGTAGGAAATTCATTGCTTTTAAACTAAAGTGGAGTTTCGCTTATATGAATTATAATGGTTTAAAAGGAAATGAACTCCATGAGGTTAAATTAACATTTAAGGGAATTTAAAGTATTCTATCACATAAGTTAACGAAGCAAACCATATACAAGTTGTAACTCATTTTAAAGAAGCTATGTATATGTTTTCGAGGTGGAGTTCATACTAGGTTGGAATTGAGATAATGTATTGACTCTCAGACAACTTGGTATTATATGACATTTAAAGTACATTTGTTAACTAAATCGGGTTTATTATTATATTTTAATAAGTTGAAAAGCTAAGAAAAATGTATCACCTCACTATGGTGAGAACTATTTGGAGTTGAATTATGTTTAATGACCATAGTCGATTACGTGAATTATATTGCTAATAAGCTTATTAAAATGAATATGAAGGATTATGAAATAAGTATGCTTACTATTTCTCAAGTGATTGAAAGGTGTGAAAAGATTTTCTTTGTTCTTATAGTAGACGAGTTATGAGATGTTTACGGTGATATATGTTTATGTATTCGAATATGCTAAAGTATACCTTTAAATTCCGAGATAATATGAAAGCATGAATGGTTCATAAATAATGTAAAATGCGAAAGGATTACTATGTTTCGCTATGTATCCGTTATGTTTCGGATATGCTTCGTTATGTATTTTGAAAGGTATATTAGGTTATGAGATATGCTTCGAATACCGATTATGCAAAAGTATATGTTATGAACATGATTATGAATATGTCATACATATGATTACTTCCCATGATTATGATTACGATGATGTAATGTAATTATGGTTACGTTATGATGATGATGATGTAACATAATTACGATTACCATGAGGTAATGTGATTATGAATATGTTTGCTTATGATTACGTTCCATGATTATGATTACGATGATGTAATGTAATTATGGTTACGTTATGATGATGATTACGTATCATGATTACGATTACCATGAGGTAATGTGATTATGATTCGTAAAAGAACGAAACATGATAAAGCTAAGTGAAAGAACGGTTCTTGGCGTATTACGATGTTATGTTGGTCGTGCACGTACCATTTCGTTCTATGGCGGAAACGCCACCTTCTCGGTTAGGGGCAATTGTCCCTGGTGGCACCGCACTATGCATGGCTTTATGCCACCTTCCTCGGTTAGGGACAATGTCCCTGGTGGCTATTGCCTTATGATTATGATGATGATGATGATGCTTATGGGAGACGTCCCTTATGTTATACTTGCCAAGTTACCAAAATGATTAAGTAAAGGAAAAGATAATGATGAATCATATGATATGATATGATATTATGAACCGATATGATATGTTATGAAATGATTTATGTTGTTCTTCCCTCTATTAAATGCATGCTCTTTCAAGTTACCAATATGATTAAGTAAATGAAAAGATAATGATGAGGCTTATGATATGAAACGAAATATCCGTTATGTAGATGATTTTATAATTTAATGCTATGAAGTATGGTGAATTTGATGTTACGAAAGTATGATTATGATTGCGGTTATGTTTTATGATTTCACACATTATGTTATTGATGCTTGGGTTAGGAATGTTTTACGAATATGATGATTAGTGATGTTTATGAACGAATGTATGGCATAACTATGTTATTAAGAAAGTACGATTATTGGTAGTTAAGTAAATGAATGATGATGATGATTTATGATATCCTGCATGACTTAAAGTATATGTTTATATATGTTTATTGTCTAATGATATGAAAGTATGTTTTCCGCTTTGATATGAGAGAACTATGATGATGTTACGACTCTGCTATGATTTCTGAGAGTACTGAAAGGTCACGAAGCATGATGAATGATAATGGATGATGTGAATATTGCTATATTGTGATATAGTTATGAACAATGTGAACATATTGATTACGTGAGAGTCGTAGACACCAAAGCATGTTTTAAGAATGATTTATGGGTTAGTACTCAGCGTTGTGCTGATGTGTCTGTCAATGTTTTGTTTTGTCACTACTGTGGCCTGTCACTTGGGTGGTGGCCAGTGTTACAATAGTTCAGGTTGAAGTTCGGGGCATCTTTTCCAAGATGGAAGCAGTTATGTACTAAGAGCTCAGCTATGATTGTTTTATGTTTCTTTTCGAGGCGAGGACGTTCCACTTTGTAATAGATAATAAGTAATGATTTAGTTTTATTTCGAGTGCTGGATGAGCAATAGTGCTCCTGATTCTCGTTAGCTGGTACTCCGCGAAAGCGTTGAGTTTTGGGATTTGGTATATTTTATTTGTAACAGGTTTTTCAAACATTTTCCCACTTTGGGTTGTCCAATTTACGAAGGAAACTCTGCCGAAATTTCTAGAAAATATTAATATATTATTAAAGTGTTTTTTTTTTAAAGAGTGACAAATCTAAGTAATGTCCATGTAAGTTAATGTTTAATGTCGCCTTGTATTTTCCCCTAGTGGAAAGTACGGCGGTAGCGCGCCGACTAAGCTAAGTCTTCCGCTGCTAATCTTTATTAATTAACTTAATAAGGATGTATGAAAGTCGGGGCGTTACACCTTCACCATAAATTAGAAGATTAAGCCATGATTTGTAACCTACAAGTTAATTAGGGTGTTCAGGAAAAATCAAAACCACCACCCTTATGATGGTGGCCGGCCATCAAGCCCTTTTTTTTTTTGCAAATCTCCATCAATACTAAATATTCAAATGTTTAAAGTTTAGTAAAATAACACTATAAAATTTTTGACTAAAATTTAAATTCAAAAGTTTGACAAATCCAAGTTTGGCGCCATAAACCTGCCAAAATAATTTAAAACCAGTGAAATTACTAAAATACCCTTTGGTTAAAATGTTTATTTTTGAAAATAAATATTTAATTACTTAAATAAATACTCAAAAATATGAGGTATTACAGTCTATCCCCCTTAAAAGAAGTTTCGAATTGAAGGATTAA
Source organism: Beta lomatogona (assembly GCA_947646795.1). NCBI lineage: Eukaryota > Viridiplantae > Streptophyta > Magnoliopsida > Caryophyllales > Amaranthaceae > Beta > Beta lomatogona. The sequence goes on from CANSNZ010001163.1 coordinate 1,486,605, forward strand.
AATCCAAAATTGAAGATTCTGACTCAAATGCTCATGTCTAAAATGCATATAATGACTCAAAAATATGCTAAAATGCAATAACTATGGAAAAGCGCAAAACTCTATCGCATTCTATACCCCCTTAAAAGGAGTTACGACCCGGTAACTCGACAACTAACCTCGGAAAACAATGCCGGATATTTCTTGCGCATATCCGCTTCAGCTTCCCATCGCATGTTGCTTCCTCAGTGTGACAGTTTGACCACTATACTTTGACTAATCTAACATCCTTAGTATGAGTACTTCTAATTTTACTACACTAGTGGAAAAAACCTTAAATGATACAAGTTATCTAATTTGGTTCTTTAAAAACCGAATCCATTACAAATAAATCTATCCGGTTCCTCAAAAACCGGATCCGTTATTGCCCTTTTTGGAGCGAAAAATATTAAAAATTAAACTGACCCGGTCCATATGAGGAACCAAATCAGTTGGGTTCGCCACATTATATAAGCGCGGGCTCGCGGCCCATTTCGCCCTTTTCCCCTCACTCCTCTCAAAGACTCAAACCATAACTCCCACTTCTCTTCCCCTCACTCCTCTTTTTGATCTTCTCCCTCCTCACATGCCTCTCAACAAACCCTAAGTCCCCTCTCCTCTTCTAATCTGCTCCCTCCTCCCTCTCATACCTAGCCACCACGTGTAGACACATAATCGTGTCTCCTCATTTAAGGGTCCAATGATGAAATATACCGCGAAATTAGTTGGCACGACCTAATGGAGAGCAACCCGAATAACCAGGCCATGTTGTGTTTTGAAATAATATTCTAAAGCCCAATTAATTATTCCTAATGATTAATTGTAAATTAAACCCGTAAAACGTTTTAAGTCCATTTTTAAGAGCCCAATTAAATATTTATTATATTAATAAATATTTTCAAAAATGCTTTTATTATCTTTAGTAAATACTTTGAGCATAAATCAAAATTTTCATCCCGTAAAATTCAATCCCCAAATTTTAGGGATAAAAAAGCATCTTCAAAATACGCGTTTAATAAAAAATCGAATATGCTAGAATATGCGTCGGACGCCGGCGTTGCGCTCGGTGCGCCACATGCGTCCGGCGCGTATTGAGAATGCATCGGGCCGGCCCAATGAGTATGGTACCCGATTTTTTATTGTCTTAATTAACGCTCTGAATCCCACAAAAGTCTCTCATTGGATTATGATTTTTAGAAAACTTTTGAAGTCGCCAACCTATTAATATCTGAATAGGGACAGATTTATTTAATAAATCATTTTAAAATTAATTTCAAGAAATATCATTTAAAACGATGATGACTTCATATGGATAAGGCATTTTTGAAAATTGGTCTTTCATACCATGAGATAGGGTTCGGGGTTTAGGTTAAGAGGTGCGAACGTCGGGAACTCGTTTCCTCTTCCATTCTAAAGAACGGGCTCTTACTAAATGCGTTATTTTCCATTTTAAAGTAATCATGGCTATTAAAAAGAAAGAAAATCACATAGTTTGCACATATACATGATGATTGGTTTGTATGCTTGATTTATGCTTAGTTTTTAATAGTTTTTATGATAGTTTTTAGGCTAAGTTTATTCCTTTTCTTTCTTTTTGTGCATTTTCCCTCCTTTGCTCCCTTACTTTGGGTGTTTGTTTTTATTTCAGGATTGGGAGCACGCTTGGAGGATCTATGCACAAGCCCGAGGACTAAGCACCGAAGAAACGGAGCACCAAAGGGCTCGAAAGAGTAGAAGAAGGAGAAGGGAGGAGGCGCCGACCCGAGGGCCCGGGGTCGCCCGAGCAAAGCATTCGCAGCTCTCCCCTACCAGTGGACCTGCCCGGGTATGTTAACCCGAGGACCCGGGTCTGCTAACCCGAGGGCTCGGGTTCACAAACCCTCCCGGGTCGCTTGTTTTGAGGAACATCTAGGATTCCTGATCAGTTGACCCGCCTGGGTCTGGTGACCCGAGGGCTTGGGTCAGGCCACCCGAGTTCTCAGGTCATGTCACCCGCCCGGGTCGGGTCATTTTTTAGGAAATGATTTTGCGACTTTGTATGTTTTAATGCGGGGGCTGTTTTGTAATTTTCTGTTTTATTTCTTATGACTATATAAGAGGGACTCCTCTTATTTTAACTTAGGAAATTTTTAATTAGAGTTTAGAGAGCGATTATATCTTGTTTTAGCATTAAAGTTTAGAACAAAACCCTAGGAGAGAGAAAAGTGGAAGTTTGATGCTTTTGAATCTCCATTCTTCATTTATGAAAGCTTAAAGTTGGTAATCTTTGTTTATTTGCTTCTTTTCTTCCGTTATTCTTGTTTATTTCATGTTTGTTTGTTTAGATCTAGCTTTAATAGTTGATCATCTGCATTTTTTCTCTTTTTCCTCCATGGTTATGGTGATGAAGTTATTACAAGTTTTGTTTTGTTTTATTTCCATAATGTATGAGTAGTTTCTTACTAGGGGAAGGGATGTAGCCTTCATTTACTCTTTGAATCTTTGATCTAGTTAGGGGGTTAACTTTTGGGTTGAACTTGTTGATCAAACTTGTTTTACTTGGTTTGTTGGGTGCTTGATCACCACTTAACTTGCATATTTGGAATTCCTATTGAAGGATTGAGAGATGAAGCTAGGAATAAACTAAGTTTGGTTGCTAGACTAGGATCTCCATGAAAATAGGCATTTTCTAGTTTAGGGAAACTCGATTAATCACGTTGTGCTTGATTTGGCTAGATTGGTTGCTCATGCCATGAGAATAGGTCATGAATGACTAATCAAGCTCCTCTAATTAGCTCGAGAGAGTAATTAGAGTTCATATGTGCCTGATTTTCCCCTTGTGATCCCCTATTTGTTTCCCCTTGGCTTTGATGATTGGATTCTTGGATTGAGTGTTGGTGAATCCCTCTAATCCCCTAGTTCATTTACCCTTGTCATATCTCCTTTAATTGTTTGTTGATTTACTTTGCAAATTTACTAGTTTAATTAGATTTTAGAATCATTGCTAAACTTTCAAAAAAACCCAAAAATTGATTTAGCTCATTGTAGTTAGCTAATTAACTCTTGATTTAACCCTACTTCCTTGTGGATTCGACCCTATACTTACCATATACTGGGTAATTTAGGTTATATTTGGCGAGTATACAATGACCCGTCAAATTTTGGCGCCGTTGCCGGGGAAGTAGCGGTTAACATTAGCTAATTGGTTAAATTTGAGACTAAATTGTCTTTTTCTTTATTTTGGTGTGTTTACCTCTTGGTTGTTTTTACTAATATTCTCCTTAGCTTAGTTGGTTGCATGTCACGGAGATTGAGGGGCGATCCAACCATCCCCATCGATCATAACCTTGAAAATACATTGAGGCAATTAAGGAGAATCTTTAGGGAACCTACGTTCCAACCATCGATCGTTGAACAACGGGTTTTGAACAAGAGTCGTCTATCTCCACTACTTCTAGCACTATGGGGGATAAGGCTCCTAGAGCTTTACAAGATTTTGGGCATCCCGAGGTATTTGAACTCAAAAGTGGTATTCGCCGCCCAACTACCGCCAACTTCGAATTTTCTTCACATTTGATTCGCATGATCAAACATGTGCCCTATGGGGGTATGACTCATGAGTGCCCTCTTGAGCATTTGGCTAATTTCTTGGAGCTATGTGCTACGGTGAAGCAAAACAATGTGAGTCAAGAATTTGTGAGGCTCAATCTATTTCACTTCTCTCTTGTGGGCAAGGCTAAGAAATGGTTGCACTCCGTTCCGGAAGACTCTTTGACAACTTGGGCACAAGTTACGACGACTTTTGTGGATGAATTATACTCTCAAGAGAATACCCCCGAAGATAGGAGGAATATAATTAATTTCTCTCAAGAGGAGGATGAGACATTATATGGAGCTTGGAATAGGTTCAAGGACGTTCGAAGATCTTGTCCTCATCATGGGTATAGTCAATGGATGCTTATGCGAAGCTTGTATGATGGTCTTCTTCCTATGACCCGTGCACGCCTTGATTCGGGTGCAGGAGGTCAACTAACAAAGCTTCTGGTTGACAATATTGAGCCTACAATTGAAGAGGTAGTACGACACTACTCTTGGGGGAATTCTACTAGAACCGCAAGCAAGAAGAATGCAAGCAAAGGCAAGTATGATCTTGATGTCATTGACCACATCAATGCAAAACTTGATACCCTTGCAAAGAAATTAGAAAAGGTAAGCTTGGCATCTCCTAGCCAATGCACTTCCCAAGCTTTCTCTTATGAGATTTGTGGTGGGTCGGACCATGCTAGCTCTTATTGTGGTGAGTCTATGGACCATGTTGCTTGGGTGAATACTAGGGGTGAGGAAAATCCTAACTTCAACAACCAAGGGAGATGGAATAACAATGCGAGTGGAGGATGGAAGAACCCTCAACCACCCCAACCTTACCAAGCTAGACCACCCGGATTCTATAACCCCCAACAAACATTCACACATGACACAACCACCCGCTAGAGCTCCCTTTGAACCAAATCAACCAAAACAATCCTCTCTTGAATCCACCCTCCAACACTTCTTTGCTCAACAAACAAAAACCAATGCCGATAACGATAGGAAGTTTGGAGACATACACACTTTCCTCCAACAAATGAATGCCCACAATAAGATCATCGAAACCCAACTTGCCCAAGTCGCTCAACAAGTGAGCAACAACTCCTCAAACTCTTCCACCCAACTTCCTAGCCAACCCATTATCCGAGAGCAAGCTAAAGCCATCACTTTAAGATCCGGGGCTCACTATGAGGGTCCTAAGATGCCCACACTTGATGATGCTAACCCCTCCAATGAGAGTGATAATGTGGATAGTGAAGTTGATAAAGAGATTGAAAATGTCGTTATGGAAGACATTCATGAGGATGGGACTCCTATAGTTGTTGAACGCGAAACATCAAGCAAAGAGCCTCCTCCAATGAAGAACTACACTCCTCCGGTTCCATATCCTCAAAGGTTAGCAAAGAAGCACTTCAATGATAAATTTGTCAAGTTTCTTGAGGTAATGAAAGGTTTACAAGTTCATATTCCATTTCTCCAAGCTATGGCTCAAATGCCTACTTATGCCAAGTTTCTAAAGGAACTTCTTTATAACAAGTCCAAATTTGAAGAAAGTTCCACCATTGCTCTCACCGCCAAAGTTAGTGTGGTCCTCCAAAACAAGCTCCCCAAAAAGCTTAAAGATCGGGGTCCTTCTCCATACCCTTGAGAATTGGAGATTTGGAGCCAAAGAGAGCATTGGCCGATCTTGGGGCTAGTGTAAGCCTAATGCCACTCTCCATTGCAAAGAAGCTCAACTTTGAGCTTAAGCCAACAAGAAGGGTGATACAACTAGCGGATCGCTCGGTTAAGGTGTCCGTTGGAGAATTGGAAGTTGGGAGAGTCTTAATTCCTTGTGACTTTGTAGTAATGGAGATGAAAGAAGACTCCTAAGTACCTCTGATTTTGGGAAGGTCTTTCTTGGAAACGGCCGGAGTGCTAGTTGACATGAAGAGAGATGTAATGACATTGAGAGTTGGTGATGAGAAGATGGAATTCGCTTTCAACAAGAACATGAAAGCTCCTATTATGGAAGAAGTGCATCAGATTGATACCCTTGAGCAAGAAGTGCTAAGCCTAAGAGCTTTGGTTGAAGCAAGGGATCCTCTTGAAGATGTGCTCCTAGGGGAAAAACAAGAAAAGGAAGGTGAAGCTTGGCACCTCAAGCAAGCCATGGACAAGGCACCAATCTACCAACCTACTCATGTAAGCTTCGAGGTTTTGGAGGCTTCATTAGAAAAAGAGGAGAGGACTACACCTTCTCCTACATGTGAGTTAAAACCCCTCCCCCTTCTTTGAAGTATGTTTTTCTTGGAGATAACGAGACTTACCCCGTGATTGCCAATGCTACACTCAATGGTCCTTCTCTTGACAAACTTCTTTGTGTTCTAAAACAACATCGAAGTGCCATTGGGTATAAATTTGATGATCTCAAGGGTTTAAGTCCCACCTTATGTATGCATCGAATTCATTTGGATGATGGTCAAGCCTCCTCAATTGAGCCTCAAAGAAGGCTAAATCCTAACATGAAAGAGGAGGTATAAAAGGAAGTTTTGAAACTCCTTGAGGCGGGGATAATCTACCCTATCTCGGATAGTAGGTGGGTTAGCCCACTAGTAGAATAATTGTTTATTGCTGCGGTGGTATTGCTTTGCGGTTTTACCCATACGCAACAATATATCACGTAAAAAGAAAAGGTAAAATATAAAATAAAGATATGCTTTGCGGTTTCGGCCTAAAACCGCAAGCAATATGGTATCAACGGGAAAATTTTTGAAAAAAAAGTTGACTATTTAACCGAGAGATATTGCTGCGGTTTTCGTCAAGAACAAAGCAGCAATATATTAAAATAATATTAAAAAAATAATATTTTAATATATTGCTGCGGTTCTTGACGGAAACCGCAACAATATCATTAAAAATTATTTTTTAAAAAAATATAGGGTTTGCAGTCACTCATCACTTATACGCTTCTCTCATCATTTAGTCCCTTATCTCTCTTCATTCAGTCCTTCTCTCTCGTCCGGCCTCTCTCATACCATCTTCTTCTCTCATCGCCGTCTATCCTTCGTACATCCATCGAAATTTCGCTTTTCGTCGCCGTCGTCGTCAACAACAAACATCCTTCGAAATTCGCCGCCTCGCCGGAGACGTCGGTGCTCGAGTTTATGATCTTGGCTCGAGTTTCGGATCTCGGCGGCGGCTCGTGGCTCGTCTCCTCGGACGTCGTTCGTCTCCTCACACGTGGCTCGTGGCTCGTCTCCTCACACGTAGTTCGTCTCCAGATCCGAGAGAACCTCGTGGCTCGTCTTTCAATTTTCTCTCTCGGCGAGTTCTTCTTCGTCTTCCGGCGAGTTCGAAATGGCGTCGCACCGACTCCGGGCCTCGGCCGAACACCGGTGACTTCGGGCATCGTTGAACACAAGCGACTTCGGCCTCGCTGAACACCGGCGACTTCACTCGATTTCGAACCTTTTCATTTTCGGGTAATGTTTTCGACTTGTTTATCATTCTTAGCTCGTTTTTTTCAAATTTTTTTTTTATTTTTTTCGTATTTATATATCATTTTATTTTTTATTTGTGAATCAGTCATCTTCGCCGAATGTGTCGTGCAATTTGGACCTCCGAGATCCATTATTCGACTCTCCCAATGTGATTTCTCGCGAATTAGCTTGTTGATTTCGTCGTTGAGGTCGCGAAAACGGTTCGCCGAGTCCTTCATTTTGGATTTCGGTGACTTTTCGGCCGATTTCACGCATGATTTGTTGCCTCCATTTGGCTGCTTCGTTTTTGGTTTTTTTTTTTGAATTTAGTTAACTTTCTTCTTTTATATTTTTTTGATTTTGATTATTAATTAGAATTTGTTTGTATATGGAGATTTTTTTTTTATAATCTAGTTAGCTTTTACCTATTTTGTCTGTTGGTTGTGAGCCTTGATATATTTTGTTATTTTTTGTCAACATTTTATGTTTCAAGTTTGATGGCAAATTGCAAAAAAATTTTTTTTTTTACTTGTACATGTACCTGTTGCTGCGGTTTTGGCCCAAAACCGCAGCAATAGATCTACCTATTGCTGCAGTTTCTAGCCGAAATAGCAGCAATACGTTGTATTTTTTTAATAAAAAATAATCCTATTGCTGCGGTTTTGGCTAGAAGCCGCAGCAATATGTAGGTCTATTGCTGCGGTAAAAAAACCACAGCAATAGGCCTGCGCCCTTAATTGCTGCGCGGTCAAAACCGCCGCAATAGGCCACTTAATGACCGCAACAATAATCATTTATTCTACTAGTGGCCCCGTACAAGTTGTCCCAAAAAAGGGAGGAATGACCGTCATAAAAAATGACAAAGGTGAGCTTATCTCCACAAGATCGGTCACCGGGTGGCGCATGTGCATTGATTATCGTAAATTGAATAAGGCCACCCGGAAAGACCATTTCCCCCTCCCTTTTATTGACCAAATGCTTGAAAGATTGGCGGGTCATACCCATTTTTGCTTTTTGGATGGTTATTCGGGGTTCTTTCAAATCCCCATTCACCCCAATGACCAAGAGAAGACTACATTCACGTGTCCATTTGGCACCTTCGCTTATCGAAGAATGCCATTTGGATTGTGTAATGCTCCTTCCACCTTCCAAAGGTGTATGGCCGCCATTTTTTCGGGCATGCTTGAATCAACCATAGAAGTTTTCATGGATGACTTCTTCGTGGTAGGTTCATCTTTTGACATTTGTCTCTCCAACCTTCAAAAGGTTTTAGAGAGATGCCAAAAGATGAACCTCGTTCTTAATTGGGAAAAATGTCATTTCATGGTTGAAGATGGCATAGTCTTTGGTCATAAAATATCTCAAAAAAGGGATTGAGGTGGATAATGCTAAAATTGAGGTTATCGAGAAATTGCCTCCCCCAACTTCGGTGAAGGGAGTGAGATCTTTTCTTGGGCATGCGGGTTTTTATCGTCGTTTTATCAAAGATTTCTCAAAAATCTCAATGTCTCTATCCAATTTGCTTCAAAAAGACATTGAATTCAAATTTGACAATGATTACATGCATACTTTTGAAAGTCTAAAAAAGGCCCTAATTTCCTCCCTCATAGTGCAATCTTCGGATTGGAGCTTGCCTTTTGAACTAATGTGTGATGCTAGTGAAAGTGCAGTGGGAGCCATTTTAGGGCAAAGAAAAGAAGGAAAGCTCCACGTGATCTATTATGCAAGCAAGACACTTGATTCCGCTCAAAGGAACTATGCCACCACGGAGAAAGAGCTATTAGCAATCGTGTTTGCTTTTGACAAGTTCCGGTCATATCTTGTGTGCTCTAAGGTGGTGGTATACAAAGATCATGCGGCTACCAAGTACCTCATGACCAAGAAGGATGCCAATCCTCGTTTGATTAGGTGGATCCTTCTCCTACAAGAGTTTGATATTGAGATCAAAGACAAGAAGGGCATCGAAAACTCGGTTTTCGACCACCTTTCTCGCCTTCCAATGGATGATTCACATGACTTGTACCTTCCCATCAATGATTCTCTCCAAGATAATTTCCTATATGCGGTGAAGGCTATGTATGCTCCTTGATTCGCGGATTTTGCTAATTTTCTTGCTAGTGGAGTCATACCGGATGATCTTAACTACCAACAAAAGCAGAGGTTCATGCATGAGGCCAAGCACTATGTATGGGAGGACCCATACTTGTTCAAGAGGGGGGTGGATGGTATTTACCGGAGGTGTCTCCCGGATGATAAAATTGATGAGGTAATACAGATGTGCCATTCATCCCCATGTGGTGGTCATATGGGAATCGACAAGACCGTGGCAAAGATGCTGCAATGTGGATTATTTTGGCCAAGCATGTTCAAAGATGTTTGGGGCTTTGTCAAGGCTTGTGATCGGTGCCAAAGAGTTGGCAATATCTCAAAGAGGCATGAACTACCCCTTACAAGCATCTTGGAGTTGGAAGTTTTTGATGTTTGGGGGACTGATTTCATGGCTCCCTTTCCCTCCTCCCTTGGTAATCGTTACATCTTGGTAGTGGTTGATTACGTTTCTAAATAGGTTGAAGCAATCGCCTCCCCTACAAATGATGCCAAGGTAGTGGTCAATCTATTTAAGAAGGTGATCTTCCCCCGTTTCGGAGTTCCAAGAGCCATCATTAGTGATAGGGGATTATACTTCGCCAAGAAATCATTCAAAGCCCTTCTTGCTACATATGGGGTGCATCACTAAATGGGTCTCTCTTACCACCCTCAATCTAGTGGCCAAGCGGAGATATCTAATAGAGAGGTCAAGCTCATTTTGGAAAAGACGGTAAATCGATCTCTAAAAGATTGGTCTTCCAAGTTGGACGATGCATTGTGGGCCTACCGCACGACCTACAAAACCCCTATTGGCATGAAACCTTACAAGCTTGTTTATGGAAAATCGTGTCATTTGCCCGTGGAATTGGAGCACAAGGCTTATTGGGCTATCAAGGCTTCGAATTTTGACCTTCAAGCTTCGGGTGAAAGAAGGATGCTTGATGTCCATGAGCTTGACGAGCTTAGGAGGGATGCCAATGAGATTGCCCGGGTGTATAAAGAGAGAACAAAGGCTTGGCATGATCAACGAATCTTGAAAAAGGAATTCAAAGTTGGTGACAAAGTCCTTTTGTTCAATTCAAGGTTGACAAGCTCAAATCAAGGTGGAGTGGTCCATTCACCGTGCATCAAGTATTTCCACATGGTGCGGTCGAGATTTGCAATGATGCAAAAGGGTGTTTCAAGGTGAACGGACAAAGGCTCAAGATATACTATGATGGTGTACCTATTCAAGAAGCATACTCTATTGCTCTTGAAGACTACTTCCCTCTCAAGGATTGATGATTTATGGTAGTCAAGCTAATGACTTAAAACAAGCGCTTAGTGGGAGGCAACCCATTTTTCTCACTTACTTCTATTTCTTTCTTTTATTTTTAGCTTTGATTTACTTGGAATGATGGCTTTGCACATATTATTATGATTTTTGAAATGCTTGTTGTGGTAATTTTGTGATTTGGGTATGTTTAGGATTGCTTGGGAGGAATGATGGAGCAAAGAGAAGAAGAAAAAAAAAAAAAGAAAAAGGGGCAAACCCGGTGACCCGAGGCATTGGGTGCACCGACCGCCCGGGTCATTGTTGAAGAGAAAGCAAGGAAAAACGCAGGATGACTCGACCCGAGGCCCGGGTGCATGGACCCGCACGGGTCGAGTAATCAGTCATGTTTTCACCATTTTCTCTCTCGCTCAAAAATTTTACCATAACTCTCAAATTCATCACCTTTCACTCAAATCTCTTCACAAATTCTTTCTAAAACATTATTCCCCTTCCATTTCTCTCATAAAAAACTAAAAAACAAACAAAAAAAATTTCACTTTTTTCCACGCTCACCACTTAGTTACGGGATTTTAAAAATTTGAGCAACAAGCAATTCAAAACATGGAGAGGAGGCAATCAAAGCGGAGTAGGTAAGCGGGGCAAGCTAGTGTTGGAAATATGAGTTAGATTAATGTATTCATGAAGAACAAATATATAAACTATACCTGATACCCAATATAGAGAAGAAACTTATCTGCAGATAACAATCAACTGAACTTAATTGAATTCCACAAGAACAACGTTGCGCCGTGGTATGGAGGCCACTGCCTTAGAAACGAATTTCACCATCTCCCGTGCGGATTCCTGATGACGTTCGTCCCCCAAGGTTCACACAACGATCCCCGACTCCGTGCACCCGGATCAAGGATTGGAGATTCTCAAGAACTGCTCAAAACTCGAAGAAAGAGGTTGGCCATGTGTTTAGGTTGATGGAAAAACCATAGAGTGAGGAGGAAAAACGGCCAATAAGGTATTTATATAAGGGTTATAAAACCACCCCGAAGTAAATCCGGAAACAAGAAGAAAGTAAAAGATTTCGACTTCCTCGGAAACCGCGAATCGCGGAATATACCGCGAGTCGCGGTAAGCTTGCGGCAAGCAACCGCAAAACAAGGCAAGAAACACGACCTGCGGCCACCGCGAGTCGCGGCCTACACCGCGAGTCGCGGCAGGCTTACGGCCACAACATTGCCTGAAGACTTTGCGTTGTAATTGGATGAAATCCAACAGCTAGCTCAAGCCAATAATCACAAGGGGAAAACGTCTCGGTGCTTAATGCCCCCGGTGAGTTCCATGATCCCGTATTCGCTTTCATTGTTTTTAATGGTTTAGAGCATTTTAATAGATTCCAAGCCCTTAAGGCTAAGGAATTTGCCCCTACCAGTTTATTGATGAGACCTTGTTGTCATTATGGGGGATTCGGGGGGATGTTAATAATATAGCCGACGGTTTGAATTTGAAAAAAGTGTTAATGATGAGAAAGAAGACTTACAAATGCATAACACTTGAATTTTTGAGCTCTTTGGAAGTGACCGGGGAGCAACGACTTGCGTGCTCAACTGGAGCCGAAGCCGTTCTCCATTTTAGGTTGGGGAATGTTGCTCGTTCTGTGGCTATTGCCGATTTTGCTGAAATTTTTGACTTAAAAATTGAATCGAGCACCACTCCCTCACCTTCTTTCAACCTTTATAATTGTTGGTCTAAGATAAGGGACGGAAAAAGTTATGAAGCCAAAAATGCAAACGATTCACTTATTCACCAACCGGCTATCCGGTACTTCCGCAAGTTTTTGAGGAACACTATCTTTGGGAGAAAGGATAACTCAAAGGTAAGTCAGTCGGAACTTATGATCATAGGTTCTTACCTATGGGATAAGAAGAAGCTGAACGTACCTTTGATGTTCGCCCGCCATCTCCAAAGGGTAGGCACCCCAAAGACTCTCGAACGTGGATCGATTGTTGTGGGCGGTTTGATTACCGCCATTGCTGAGCACTTTAGGGTTCGCCCGAGGACCCCGAGGTCGCGGGGCCGACCCTAATAAACCAACAACACCTACAAGATGCGCATTGGTTTACAAGTGGATCGGAATCCATTTTACTTGAAAGATTGGTAAAATGTCTTCCATTCTACTTCCAAACCGCCGCATCACCGAGATTAAAACGGGGCAAGTCAACTATCTCATCCTAGATGTCGCGGAGGAAGGCACGGAGATCCGCACTTACCATAGGCGGGATCTCCATGAGCTTGCCTCCTCCTCTTCCCCCCTCCCCCTCCTCCTCCCAAACCCCATCCCACCTCTGTTCCCGACTATGCCCCTATTTATGCCCATATAGATAGGCGGTTTGATGGTTTTAACAAAGAGTAACCACCTTCCAGCACGAGATGCGAGAGAGTCTATCCCCCATCTTGCAATAATTTCATGATCACAACATGGTCCCTCTCGGCACCCCCTACCCCTCCTTTATGCAACCCACTCCTCCCCCCGAGGGGGAAGAGGACCTAGACCCTTGAGTTGGTCTCTCCCCACCCCCTCCCCGCTTGTTCTGCCTTCCACACTGAGGACGGTGTTTGGTTTGGCTTGGGGGGTATTTTCATTGTTTGGGTAGTTTCTATTTTATGGAGTAGGCGTTAGGAGATACTTATTGCTATTTTGATTGAATTGTTGTTTGTGATTGTGGTTAAGCTTGGTGAATGGGCCAATGCTTGTTAATATGTGGTGTGCCATGATTCCATTTTTCTTATTTGTTAATTTTCAAGAAAAAGAAAAAAATCGTATATTTTTAAAAACCCAAAAACAATTTTCTTCCCTTTTTTCTTCTTCTTTCCTTGTTTTAGCTTTATTTCTTTTCCTTTTCCTTCCCTTCTATTTGAATCTTTGTTTTTATTTCAAATAAAATGAAAAAAAAATTTGAAAAAAAAATAAAAAATAGCAAAACAAGATGAAAAACAAAAAGAAATTTTAGCTTTGAATTTAGTTTTTATTTCCTTGTCCAAGGAAGATACTAGTCGATGATATATGTGGATTCCTTGCTTGGATTTTGAGTATATATTTAGAGGCTCCTTTTGGAAGAGTGTGAGCTTGGGTTGTGGTGCTTTAGGAGGTAATTAATCTTGATTCCATTAGAATCAACCAAAACGAAACCAATGAATGCTCAATTGGATGTCTAGTCTTGAATCTTGACTATGTTGCCCATGCTTGAATAAATTTAGCTTCATATTTGCGGTCCCTAATGTCCCTAGATATGCTCATCATGTCCCTAAATAAAACTCTACAAAAAGCTTAGTTTTTACTTCTTTTCGTTTGTAATAAGTGGTACAAAAAGCCAGAAGTTCTCATGTTTCTCTTTAGTGAGTAGTTACTCCTCTTTTGTACAGCAAAAATTCCCATAACAAAAAAGCCAAAAACAGTCAAAAAAGGCGTGAAAAATGAAAAAAAAAGTGAAGAAAAACAAAAAGCAAAAAGTGTAGAAGAATTCCAAATAAAAGAGGTCAATTTGTGGATGCCTCCCACACTTAGTTCTATTTTTCTAAAGTTTTGAGTAGAGTAAAGTCTAAGACATATTTGTGTGTCTAGGGATGTTGGACTAGTGGTTTGAGCTTCTATAAAACTTGAAGGGCTCTAAATCTTTTGGATAGCTAGGTGTTCTCTAATGAGCGAGTAAAAAGTCTAATTAGGTGTCCTTTTGCAATCTTAATTAGTTTCTTTCTCCACCCATAACCTATGAGTATACTTGGAAATTAGTTGTTTTGAAAGTTGCTCTCTATCTTTACTTGTGAACCATTTCATTGATAGTTATTGACTTGGGCATTACTCTTGAATTTGATTGAATAATTGGTTGATGAAAAACTAGAGTTGTGGGTTTGAAAACTCTTTGGAAACCCCCGCGAGATCCCACTCGCCCTCTAGAGCGATCTAGGGGTTTAAAGAGCTTGTTGCATGTGCTAAATGCAATCGTGATTCCTACGAAAATGAGTTAGTGTAAATTCTTCATCCTTCCTTCCTTTTTCATTTCCTTCCCTCTTTCTTATTCATTGTGTTTTCAAATAAGTTTTCATTCTCCTACTTGTGTTTTAATCTATTTTGCTTGAGGACAAGCAAAGATCTAACTTGGGGGAGTTTGATGATTGGTTTATATGCTTGATTTATGCTTAGTTTTTAATAGTTTTTGTGATAGTTTTCAGGCTAATTTAGGCTAAGTTTATTCCTTTTCTTTCTTTTTGTGCATTTTCCCTCCTTTGTACTCTTTCTTTGGGTGTTTGTTTTTATTTCAGGATTGGGAGCACGCTTGGAGGATCTATGCACAAGCCCGAGGACTAAGCACCGAAGAAATGGAGCATCAAAGGGCTCGAAAGAGGAGAAGAAGGAGAGGAAGGCGCTGACCCGAGGACCCGGGTCGTCTGACTCGCTCGGGTCAGCCCATGCAGCATTCGCAACTCTCCCCTACCAGTGGACCCGCCCGGGTCTGGTGACCCGAGGGCTCCGGTTCACAGACCCGCCCGAGTCGCTTGTTTTGAGGAACCTCAAGGATTCCTAATCTGTTGACCCGCCTGGGTCTGGTGACTCGAGGGCTTGGGTCAGGCCAACCGAGTTCTCGGGTCATGTCACCCGTCCGGGTCGGGTCATTTTTCAGGAAACGGTTTTGCGACTTTGTTTGTTTTAATGCGGGGGCTGTTTTGTAATTTTTATTTTATTTCTTATGACTATATAAGAGGGACTCATATTATTTTAATTTTGGAAATTTTTAATTAGAAATTAGAGAGAGATTAGATCTTGTTTTATCATTAAAGTTTAGAGCAAAACCCTAGGAGAGAGAAAAGTGGAAGTTTAAAGCTTTTGGATCTCCATTCTTCATTTATAAAAGCTTAAAGTTGGTAATCTTTGTTTATTTTCTTCTTTTCTTCCATTATTCTTGTTTATTTCATGCTTATTTGTTTAGATCTTGCTTTAGTAGTTGATTATTTGCATTTTTTCTCTTTTTGCTCCATGGTTATGGTGATGAAGTTATTACAAGCTTTGTTTTCTTTTATTTCCATAATGTGTGAGTAGTTTCTTACTAGGGGAAGGGATGTAACCTTCATTTACTCTTTGAATCTTAGATCAAGTTAGGGGGTTAAGTTTTGGGGTTGAACTTGTTGATCAAACTTGTTTTGCTTGGTTTGTTGCACCACTTAACTTGCATATTTGGAATTCCTAGTGAAGATTGAGAGATGAAGCTAGGAATAAACTAAGTTTGGTTGCTACACTAGGATCTCCATGATAATAGGCATTTTCTAGTTTAGGGAAACTCGATTAATCATGTTGTGCTTGATTTGGCTAGATTGGTTGCTCATGCCATGAGAATAGGTCATGAGTGGCTAATCAAGCTCCTCTAATTAGCTCGAGAGATTAATTAGAGTTGCTATGTGCCTGATTTTCCCCTTGTGATCCCCTATTTGTTTCTCCTTGGCTTTGATGATTAGATTCTTGGATTGAGTGTTGGTGAATCCCCCTAATCCCCTAGTTCATTTACCCTTGTCTTATCTCCTTTAATTGTTTGTTGATTTACTTTGCAAATTTCCTAGTTTAATTAGATTTTAGAATCATTGCTAAACTTTCAAAAAAAACCCAAAAATTCATTTAGCTCATTGTAGTTAGCTAATTAACTCTTGATTTAATCTTACTTTCTTGTGGAAAGGACCCTATACCTACCATATATTGGGTAATTTAGGTTATATTTGGCGAGTATACAACGACCTGTCAATACACGTCAACCATTTTATTTAGGACCAATATATCATTTGTACATGGTAGGTTTGAGCACTGAAGTTGCACTATGTACCAATCATTGCGGGATTGCAATCCGCTCATGGATCAAAACCATCGTAGTTCGATCTTATGTCTCACCCTAAATAGCCAATTCCATTGGGGAAGAAAAGGAAATAATAGATTATGAATAACTCACCTTTAGAATTAAACAAATCTATTAGGAATAAGGTAATCACTCCAATTAGTGATTGAAATGAGATTAAGATAATCACCTTAATTAGTGATTAAATATGAAGGATTAAGATAACCACCTTAATTAGTGATTAATAGAGAAGGAATGAAGTAATCACCCTAATTAGTAATGAGAAAAATAATTGCCCTAATTAACGATTATTAAGGTTTAAGATAATCACTCTAATTAGTGATTAAATATGAAGGGGGATCAAGATAATCACCTTAATTAGTGATTAAAAATGAAGGTTAAGATAATCACTCTAATTAGCAACTAAATGAGAAAAATAATCGCCCTAATTAACGATTATTAAGGTTTAAGATAATCACTCTAATTAGTGATTAAATGAGAAAAATAACCACCCTAATTAACGATTATTAAGGTTAAGATAATCACTCTAATTACTGATTAAATATGAAGATTAAATTAACCACCTTGATCAGCGATTAAAATAAAAGTTAGGAAATAATCACCCTAATTAGTGATTATTAAAAGTTTAAGATAATCACCCTAGTTAGTGATTAAATATGAAAACTAATCGCCATAATTAAAGTTTATTAATGATTGGAGATGATCACCCTAATTAGTGATTAACTAATGAAAAGTTTGAGTTAATCGCCCTAATTAGCGATTAACCAGTAATTAAAATAACCACCTTAATTAGTGATCGCGTTTATAATTTTCAAGAGGTCTCAGGGAAAGAGCTTTGCTTCCTAATTGAAGGCTTTTTGAGAAATAATATTAATTGAAGATTATTAAGTCATTTAGAGAGAAATGATCAATTGCATATCAAATTTGGAGATTGTATTTGGCTAATTGGAATTTGGCCATTTAAAGCGAGGCATGTGAAACGGGCTAAAATCAATTCGGATATCATAATTATCAATCTAATTATGTCAAATCATATGATTATTCCATTTGGATATGGAGAACAAATTTAAAATGTAGGATGAATTATCATACAATTCAACTTAGTTAGTTTTGTAATTTTTCCTCTTAATTGAGATTGGGTCATGTGATTCATATACTATGATATATTGGCCTAACATACAATATTTGTAACATTGGTTGCTCATTTTATTCAAAAAGATTGTGGAATTATTTATGAAAATTATGCATAAACATCTCCATGTTTTTTTCTATTAATGAGTGATGTAATAACTATTTACAAAAAAAAACTATTATTACAACAATATGTACAAATTCTATGATCTATACAAAATATTCAATCTTGATCTTCACCTTGATGCTCCTTGATCTTCATCTCCTTGAATGGGCTTTGGAATTCATGTTTATTTGTAAATTTGAGAAAATTAGATATTAATTAACCTCCTTGATTTTGATTTTTTATGACAATTTTTATTGAATGATAAAATGAGTCATTTTAATGACTTTTAATTAACATTTTCGTGTGAAAAGAAAATAATTTTTTTTTATGAAATTTGAGTTAATCACTTTATTTCATTTTCCAGATTGCAGTTTTGTTCTTGTACTGACTTACAACATTCATAACATTCTGTATAAAGCGTTAAACTGAGCATGTTATACACCTATGGATAGGTTAGTGAGTTCTTTATGTTGTGTCAAAATTTCATAAGCTTTTAGTGACAACCCGAATTATGGTGAATATTATGCCAAAACTGCTCAAAACAAGACCTTTATTCAATTTGTTCTTTGAAATCCAACTTACTGAACGTATTTTGAAGTCAATTTTAGTATAAACATTCTAGAAACTTTGAAAGACTAGACTGGAAAGTTTCACTTGAATTGGACATTTTTAAGACCATTTTTTTATTTATTTTCTTGACTGAAGAGAAAATCGGTGTTCTGGAATTTGGGGATTTATATGAGGCGTTTTTTTAAAAATGATATAAAATTATATAAAATTCATATGAACATGATTTTTATGTTTTTGGAAAGCCACTGATGTTTTATTTAAACTTAATGTTTTTATTTTTATCTAAATGATTTTATTTTGAACTTTATTGGCAGAATAAGCTTATGTGGTACAAACAAAATGAGTTTTGCACAACAGTGTTGTATGATTTTTAATTATTTGTACAAAATTCAATTTTTAGAAATTACAAAATATATTTCAATTCATAGGAAAAATATTAAATCCTACAAAATATTCTGATAATATAGACGAAAAATGAAATGAAATACGAAATTAAAACTGACCACAATTACAGCATCACATTTTCTTTTTATGGAGATGTTTATGCACAACTCTTCTTGAATTTTTTTATGAAAACATATTTTTGGTGAAGAGCAACAACTTGATTAAGGAAAATCACATAAACACATTGTTTCCTAAGAGTCTCCCCATTAGAGTTGACAATTCTAGGTGGGGTGATTTAAGGTTGAGAACCTATTAGGACTTCTACATACCCAAATCACTCCAAAAATCTAAAAATGATAAGAAGAAACAAGGAGGAAGTTAGTAGATGATTAAGAAGATAATCAAAAAAATAACAAGAGCTTCAACTTTACCTTACTAGCTCAATGATGCACTTCCTTTACGCAAATTTTTCTACCTTTTTTTTGTGATTTTCTTAATTTCTAAGTGAGTTTCTAAATCCACTTAATTACTAACTTAAACTCTTTTTTTTTGTGTTTTTATTTTTTTCTTTATGAATTTCTTTTACTTACTAGCGCATGATCGTGTGCCTAGCGCACAACAACATCCTGCGCCAGACGCAGGGCCCTGCGCTTAGCGCACGGAGCTGTGCCTAGCGCAGGCTCCTGCGTTTGGCGCAGTGATCTAGTCAGTTTCGTTTTTCACGTTTTTCGATGCATATTTTACGTATTAGGATGTATTTAGGAAAGAATATTTTCTGAAAATCTGATTTTGCCTCATTGATGTGAAAATCCAAAAAGAATAAGAATATTTGTGTTTCCAAAGAAATTTGATGATTGTCATTAGGGTGAGGTCATTAGAGTGGTGTCATTAGGGTGATTATGGATGGGAAAAATCAGATTGTTTTGGGTTAAAAATCTGATTTTCTACTTTTTTGAAACCCTAGTTTATCTACCTCATTTCTCTATAAATACCCTCCTTTTTTTTATTTCAAACCAAGTTGAGCTAAAATCAACTTAATTTCTTAACTTCTCTCAAGACTATTCTCATCTTCTCTATTTCCTTCCTCTAAAAAATCTCATTCAAGAAAAAGAAAGTAAAAGTTAGGAAAGTAATTAGTAAGTAAAAGAAATTCATAAAGAAAAAATAAAAACACAAAAAAAGAGTTTAAGTTAGTAATTAAGTGGATTTAGAAACTCACTTAGAAATTAAGAAAATCACAAAAAAAAAGGTAGAAAAATTTGCGAGAAAGGAAGTGCATCATTGAGCTAGTAAGGTAAAGTTATTTTGCATCTCCTCAACAAAGCAACCAGTCAAGAACAATGTGCCAACATATACACTTATAAACATATAAGCATTATCATTTAGAAATTCACTTTCTAGAGACATTTCATAAACATGAATACAGAACATAATAGTTCATGCTAACTATTCAACCTTCTAGTTGAACCTGTTACAAACCATGTTCTCTTAACAAGATTGAGATAAAAGGTGCCTTTGCCAATACATTGGCATTACATCCATGAACCACATGAATTACCTCATCCCCAATTTCCATCTTAGCTCAAGAATCGAAACCTTCAGTTTCATAAAGACATCAAGAGTGTGAACATCAAAGACATAAGATCAATCATAGACACATGATCACCAAACCAAGTCAATTTGATCAATGTCACTCAAACATATTCCATCTTGAAAAACCAAGATACAAAACTTAGTTCAACGCAAGGAACTAATTATACAAGTGGTATAAACCATAAACCACCTACAGACCATTCAAGTCTTCTCACCAAGGAAACCTTACAGGTTAGCTCCAAATCCCGGAAGATCAAGTGACTCTTCCTTCTCTAAGATGCCATTCAAGTATGCACTTTACGAATCAAATCGATACGCAATCAATTAACACGATCCCAATGCAAACACAGCCACTGGCCTAGGCAAACTTAGTAACAGGTGAGATAACTACATAGGTCAATATCAAAACATTAATGAACCTCAGAATCATGTGCCTTGCCCATAGCTTTTCAGGCTCACAACTTCAAAGTCTATTGAAGACCAACACACACCCAAAGTATCAACTCTGGTCCAGCAAAGACATACACGGCGAGTTTGACAGGTCACTAATGAGTCATGTTCAAGCTTGTTTTTCTCTAAGCACTAGTCCCAATCAGAAGTCATAAAACCCCTTGTGAACTGATCATCACCACCAGATAATAACCCATAGACTTCACATAGTTGATCAACAATGTCAACTTTCTAACCAAGGAGGTTACAAGCAAGACTAGACTTTGCTAACTTAGAGAATTAACCTTTTGCTACTCCTTTGCTGAACTACACATCAACAATACTAGGAGAGACACCAAATAGAATCAGGCAACAAACACATAATCATGACTTCTGAACAATCATATCAATGACTAACAAATCATCAATGATATCATGAGGTTCATCCAACAGAGCTTATTCAAGAAGAAATAAACACATCATCAAATTCAAGACAAGAACGACCCACATAGAACTAAATCCTCACACCAATCGTGTGAAGGAAGGATAGAAATCCGACCATAGCTAGAAAACCCCACAATAAGAACATGGAGAATAACTAACAGCTTATCAGCTTATCTTACATATGCCATAACTTGCTGAAAATAACGATAACCCCCACATGAGAGAAGATACCCAAAGATTGTCTGAAGAATACTCATGACCCTCTTAAAACCCTCATGATGCTTCATCCTTGAATGATTTCACTCACTTGGCACACAACCACCATTAACCTGAAAATTCTGCTCATTTACAAGGAGTCCCAAATGGTCTCACCTAGACCCTTAACAAAAGGATAGGAATGCTAGCCTCTGATCAATCAACACATGAAATATGATAACATTCACCAATCATTACTCCAAGTTTACCAAAGAAGCTAAGTCCTCAAGAATTAACTCAAATAATTCAATAACCCTAATAGACACAACTATTGGGTTACTCCAAGACACGACTTAGCACTAGAGTTGCAGTTAGATTACCCAAAAGGTCATTCAACCAATCCAAAAGTCCATATGACTAGACATGGTCAACAAATTTAAACCCTGTACTACAAGAGTCTTACAAAGCAACTCTAAAGAACCAAATATACGACTTGTATACAACACATACAATGCAACGAGCAAAAGTATATAATTCATAGCTCAAGGAAACAAACAAGAGTTCCCAACTGTATTAAATCCCATGGAAGTTCCCTTCCTCCCCTCACTTACCACAGTGAGGCTCACTTACTAACTAGTCAGTCCCATACATTAATTTATTCCTCAAAAGGCACAACAATTGTCAAAACGCAGGTATAAATTAGATATCAAACAATGTGCCACATAAAATGAATTGTGCATATAAGATGAACTTGGGACATTAGCCATAAAAAGGATCTGGAACTTCCTTTTAGCCAAGCTGGCCTGCTGAAGGTGCTATGAATTCCACATAGTTGCCACTCTTCCAACTCCCCTTTGCTTGGTTGAATGTTTCAACCTCTAACTCAACCCTTACAAACCTAACATGTCACAAAATTGACTGTTATATATGAAAGGGGTACATAAAATAATTCATGTAAATAAGTTACAGTACATAATTAAATTAAATTAAAGAGCAAACTTCCCTTCTAATACGTCTTATCAACAATATCCAATTGACTTGAATATTTGATAGCAGCTTCTTTGCTATCAAGAACTCAATGAGAAGTATAAACATGAAGTTGACTTCCTCCATCAATATCAAAAACCCTCCAATTGTTCTCAGAAATTATTTATCAAATAATAAAAGTCTTGAGTATCCATCAAGTACATTTGAGAACTTCTTCAAAGACGAGAACTCGAAGCAGGAATACGACAGCAGGAATAATTTCAATGGCAACAATTAGATCAAAGATTCAATCTTTACGAGCAAACAAAGTCCAACATGATTTCCACGGTAACTTCGCACCACAAATTACCCTAATAAGTCTATTCACAAGACTTAATAATTCTAACCATACCTATTCAAATAAACGATACTCAAGGATTCTTTCCAAGGTAGATAATTGAAATTAGGTTAGAATAAATTGTTCATCAACATGAATACAACAATCATAATAAATTTGTTTCTAAATTGTTGGAAATATGAGTTAGATTAATGTATTCATGAAGAACAAATATATAAACTATCTTGATACACAATATAGAGAAGAAACTTATCTCGAGATAACAATCAACCGAACTTAACTGAATTCCATAAGAACAACGTTGCGCCGTGGTATGGAGGCCACTGCCTTAGAAACGAATTTCGCCATCTCCCGTGCGGATTCCTGATGACGTTCGTCCCCCAAGGTTCACACAACGATCCCCGACTCCGTGCACCCGGATCAAGGATTGGAGATTCTCAAGAACTGCTCAAAACTCGAAGAAAGAGGATGGCCATGTGTTTAGGTTGATGGAAAAACCATAGAGTGAGGAGGAAAAACGGCCAAGAAGGTATTTATATAAGGGTTATAAAACCACCCCGAAATAAATCCGGAAACAAGAAGAAAGTAAAAGATTTTGACTTCCTCGGAAACCGCGAATCGCGGAATATACCGCGTGAGTCGCGGTAAGCTTGCGGCAAACAAGCTGCGAAACAAGGCAAGAAACACGACCTGCGGCCACCGCGAGTCGCGGCAGCAGGCGCGAGTCGCGGCCTCCACCGCGAGTCGCGGCGGAGCTTACGACCACAACATTGCCGGGAAGACTTTGCGTTGTAATTGGATGAAATCCAACAGCTAGCTCAAGCTTCAATAATCACAAGGGGAAAACGTCTCGGGGCTTAATGCCCCCGGTGAGTTCCATGATCCCGAATTCCCTTTCATTGTTTTTAATGGTTTAGAGCATTTTAATAGATTCCAAGCCCTTAAGGCTAAGGAATTTGCCCTACCCGATTTATTGATGAGACCTTGTTGTCATTATGGGGGATTCGGGGGGATGTTAATAATATAGCCGAATCGGTTTGAATTTGAAAAAAGTGTTAATGATGAGAAAGAAGACTTACAAATGCATAACACTTGAATTTTTGAGCTCTTTGGAAGTGACCGGGGAGCAACGACTTGCGTGCTCAACTGGAGCCGAAGCCGTTCTCCATTTTAGGTTGGGGAATGTTGCTCGTTCTGTGGCTATTGCCGATTTTGCTGAAATTTTTGACTTAAAAATTGAATCGAGCACCACTCCCTCACCTTCTTTCAACCTTTATAATTGTTGGTCTAAGATAAGGGACGGAAAAAGTTATGAAGCCAAAAATGCAAACGATTCACTTATTCACCAACCGGCTATCCGGTACTTCCGCAAGTTTTTGAGGAAAACTATCTTTGGGAGAAAGGATAACTCAAAGGTAAGTCAGTCGGAACTTGTGATCATAGGTTCTTACCTATGCGATAAGAAGAAGCTGAACGTACCTTTGATGTTCGCCCGCCATCTCCAAAGGGTAGGCACCCCAAAGACTCTCGAACGTGGATCGATTGTTGGGGGCGGTTTGATTACCGCCATTCTTTGAGCACTTTAGGGTTCGCCCGAGGACCCCGAGGTCGCGGGGGCCGACCCTAATAAACCAACAACACCTACAAGATGCGCGTTGGTTTACGAGTGATTGGAATCCATTTTACTTGAAAGATTGGTAAAATGTCTTCCATTCTACTTCCAAACCGCCGCATCACCGAGATTAAAACGGGGCAAGTCAACTATCTCATCCTAGATGTCGCGGAGGAAGGCACGGAGATCCGCACTTACCATAGGCGGGATCTCCATGAGCTTACCTCCTCCTCTTCCCCCCTCCTCTTCCTCCTCCCCAACCCCATCCCACCTATGTTCCCGACTATGCCCCTATTTATGCCCACATAAATAGGCGGTTTGATGGTTTTAACAAAGAGTAACCACCTTCCAGCACGAGATGCGAGAGAGTCTATCCCCCATCTTGCAATAATTTCATGATCACAACATGGTCCCTCCCGGCACCCCCTACCCCTCCTTTATGCAACCCGACTCCTCCCCCAGGGGGAAGGGACCTAGACCCTTGAGTTGGTCTCTCCCCCCCCCTCCCCCGCTTGTTCTGCCTTCCACACCGAGGACGGTGTTTGGTTTGGCTTGGGGGGTATTTTCATTGTTTGGGTAGTTTCTATTTTATGTGGTAGGCGTTAGGAGATACTTATTGCTATTTTGATTGAATTGTTGTTTGTGATTGTGGTTAAGCTTGGTGAATGGGCCAATGCTTGTTAATATGTGGTGTGCCATGATTCCATTTTTCTTATTTGTTAATTTTCAAGAAAAAGAAAAAAATCGTATATTTTTAAAAACCCAAAAACAATTTTCTTCCCTTTTTTCTTCTTCTTTCCTTGTTTTAGCTTTATTTGTTTTCCTTTTCCTTCCCTTCTATTTCAATCTTTGTTTTTAGTTCAAAAAAAATGAAAAAAACATTTGAAAAAAAATCAAAAATAGCAAAACAAGATGAAAAACAAAAAGAAATTTTAGCTTTGAATTTAGTTTTTATTTCCTTGTCCAAGGAAGATACTAGTCGATGATATATGTGGATTCCTTGCTTGGATTTTGAGTATATATTTAGAGGCTCCTTTTGGAAGAGTGTGAGCTTGGGTTGTGGTGCTTTAGGAGGTAATTAATCTTGATTCCATTAGAATCAACCAAAACGAAACCAATGAATGCTCAATTGGATGTCTAGTCTTGAATCTTGACTATGTTGCCCATGCTTGAATAAATTTAGCTTCAAATTTGCGGTCCCTCATGTCCCTAGATATGCTCATCATGTCCCTAAATAAAACTCTACAAAAAGCTTAGTTTTTACTTCTTTTCGTTTGTAATAAGTGGTACAAAAAGCCAGAAGTTCTCATGTTTCTCTTTAGTGAGTAGTTACTCCTCTTTTGTACAGCAAAAATTCCCATAATAAAAAAGCCAAAAACAGTCAAAAAAGGCGTGAAAAATGAAAAAAAAAAGTGAAGAAAAACAAAAAGCAAAAAGTGTAGAAGAATTCCAAATAAAAGAGGTCAATTTGTGGATGGCTCCCACACTTAGTTCTATTTTTCTAAAGTTTTGAGTAGAGTAAAGTCTAAGACATATATGTGTGTCTAGGGATGTTGGACTAGTGGTTTGAGCTTCTATAAAACTTGAAGGGCTCTAAATCTTTTGGATAGCTAGGTGTTCTCTAATGAGCGAGTAAAAAGTCTAATTAGGTGTCCTTTTGCAATCTTAATTAGTTTCTTTCTCCACCCATAACCTATGAGTATACTTGGAAATTAGTTGTTTTGAAAGTTGCTCTCTATCTTTACTTGTGAACCATTTCATTGATAGTTATTGACTTGGGCATTACTCTTGAATTTGATTGAATAATTGGTTGATGAAAAACTAGAGTTGTGGGTTTGAAAACTCTTTGGAAACCCCGCGAGATCCCACTCGCCCTCTAGAGCGATCTAGGGGTTTAAAGAGCTTGTTGCATGTGCTAAATGCAATCGTGATTCCTACGAAAATGAGTTAGTGTAAATTCTTTATCCTTCCTTCCTTTTTCATTTCCTTCCCTCTTTCTTATTCATTTTGTTTTCAAATAAGTTTTCATTCTCCTACTTGTGTTTTAATCAATTTTGCTTGAGGACAAGCAAAGATCTAACTTGGGGGAGTTTGATGATTGGTTTATATGCTTGATTTATGCTTAGTTTTTAATAGTTTTTGTGATAGTTTTCAGGCTAATTTAGGCTAAGTTTATTCCTTTTCTTTCTTTTTGTGCATTTTCCCTCCTTTGTACTCTTTCTTTGGGTGTTTGTTTTTATTTCAGGATTGGGAGCACGCTTGGAGGATCTATGCACAAGCTCGAGGACTAAGCACCGAAGAAATGGAGCATCAAAGGGCTCGAAAGAGGAGAAGAAGGAGAGGAAGGCGCTGACCCGAGGACCCGGGTCGTCTGACTCGCTCGGGTCAGCCCATGCAGCATTCGCAACTCTCCCTACCCGGTGGACCCGCCCGGGTCTGTTAACCCAAGGACCCGGGTCCGGTGACCCGAGGGGCTCGGGTTCCACGGGACCCGCCCGAGTCGCTTGTTTTGAGGAACCTCTAGGATTCCTAATATGTTGACCCGCCTAGGTCTGGTGACTCGAGGGCTTGGGTCAGGCCAACCGAGTTCTCTGGTCATGTCACCCGCCCGGGTCGGGTCATTTTTCAGGAAACGGTTTTGCGACTTTGTTTGTTTTAATGCGGGGGCTGTTTTGTAATTTTTGTTTTATTTCTTATGACTATATAAGAGGGACTCATCTTATTTTAATTTTAGAAATTTTTAATTAGAAATTAGAGAGAGATTAGATCTTGTTTTATCATTAAAGTTTAGAACAAAACCCTAGGAGAGAGAAAAGTGGAAGTTTAAAGCTTTTGGATCTCCATTCTTCATTTATAAAAGCTTAAAGTTGGTAATCTTTGTTTATTTTCTTCTTTTCTTCCATTATTCTTGTTTATTTCATGCTTGTTTGTTTAGATCTTGCTTTAGTAGTTGATTATTTGCATTTTTTCTCTTTTTGCTCCATGGTTATGGTGATGAAGTTATTACAAGCTTTTTTTCTTTTATTTCCATAATGTGTGAGTAGTTTCTTACTAGGGGAAGGGATGTAACCTTCATTTACTCTTTGAATCTTAGATCAAGTTAGGGGGTTAAGTTTTGGGGTTGAACTTGTTGATCAAACTTGTTTTGCTTGGTTTGTTGGGTGCTTGATCACCACTTAACTTGCATATTTGGAATTCCTAGTGAAGGATTGAGAGATGAAGCTAGGAATAAACTAAGTTTGGTTGCTAGACTAGGATCTCCATGATAATAGGCATTTTCTAGTTTAGGGAAACTCGATTAATCATGTTGTGCTTGATTTGGTTAGATTGGTTGCTCATGCCATGAGAATAGGTCATGAGTGGCTAATCAAGCTCCTCTAATTAGCTCGAGAGATTAATTAGAGTTGCTATGTGCCTGATTTTCCCCTTGTGATCTCCTATTTGTTTCTCCTTGGCTTTGATGATTAGATTCTTGGATTGAGTGTTGGTGAATCCCCCTAATCCCCTAGTTCATTTACCCTTGTCTTATCTCCTTTAATTGTTTGTTGATTTACTTTGCAAATTTCCTAGTTTAATTAGATTTTTGAATCATTGCTAAACTTTCAAAAAAAACCCAAAAATTCATTTAGCTCATTGTAGTTAGCTAATTAACTCTTGATTTAATCCTACTTTCTTGTGGAATGGACCCTATACCTACCATATATTGGGTAATTTAGGTTATATTTGGCGAGTATACAACGACCTGTCAATACACGTCAACCATTTTATTTAGGACCAATATATCATTTGTACATGGTAGGTTTGAGCACTGAAGTTGCACTATGCACCAATCATTGCGGAATTGGAATCCGCTCATGGATCAAAACCATCGTAGTTCGATCTTATGTCTCACCCTAAATAGCCAATTCCATTGGGGAAGAAAAGGAAATAATAGATTATGAATAACTCACCTTTAGAATTAAACAAATCTATTAGGAATAAGGTAATCACTCCAATTAGTGATTGAAATGAGATTAAGATAATCACCTTAATTAGTGATTAAATATGAAGGATTAAGATAACCACCTTAATTAGTGATTAATAGAGAAGGAATGAAGTAATCACCCTAATTAGTAATGAGAAAAATAATTGCCCTAATTAACAATTATAAAGGTTTAAGATAATCACTCTAATTAGTGATTAAATATGAAGGTTAAGATAATCACTCTAATTAGCAACTAAATGAGAAAAATAATCGCCCTAATTAACGATTATTAAGGTTTAAGATAATCACTCTAATTAGTGATTAAATGAGAAAAATAACCACCCTAATTAACGATTATTAAGGTTAAGATAATCACTCTAATTACTGATTAAATATGAAGATTAAATTAACCACCTTGATCAGCGATTAAAATAAAAGTTAGGAAATAATCACCCTAATTAGTGATTATTAAAAGTTTAAGATAATCACCCTAGTTAGTGATTAAATATGAAAACTAATCGCCATAATTAACGTTTATTAATGATTGGAGATGATCACCCTAATTAGTGATTAACTAATGAAAAGTTTGAGTTAATCGCCCTAATTAGCGATTAACCGATAATTGAAATAACCACCTTAATTAGTGATCGCGTTTATAATTTTCAAGAGGTCTCAGGGAAAGAGCTTTGCTTCCTAATTGAAGGCTTTTTGAGAAATAATATTAATTGAAGATTATTAAGTCATTTAGAGAGAAATGATCAATTGCAGATCAAATTTGGAGATTGTATTTGGCTAATTGGAATTTGGCCATTTAAAGCGAGGCAAGTGAAACGGGCTAAAATCAATTCGGAGATCATAATTATCAATCTAATTATGTCAAATCATATGATTATTCCATTTGGAGATGGAGAACAAATTTAAAATGTAGGATGGATTATCATACAATTCAACTTAGTTAGTTTTGCAATTTTTCCTCTTAATTGAGATTGGGTCATGTGATTCATATACTATGATATATTGGCCTAACATACAATATTTGTAACATTGGTTGCTCATTTTATTCAAAAGGATTGTGGAATTATTTATGAAAATTATGCATAAACATCTCCATGTTTTTTGCTATTAATGAGTGATGTAATAACTATTTACAAAAAAAAACTATTATTACAACAATATGTACAAATTCTATGATCTATACAAAATATTCAATCTTGATCTTCACCTTGATGCTCCTTGATCTTCATCTCCTTGAATGGGCTTTGGAATTCATGTTTATTTGTAAATTTGAGAAAATTAGATATTAATTAACCTCCTTGATTTTGATTTTTTATGACAATTTTTATTGAATGATAAAATGAGTCATTTTAATGACTTTTAATTAACATTTTCGTGTGAAAAGAAAATAATTTTTTTTTATGAAATTTGAGTTAATCATTTTATTTCATTTTCCAGATTGCAGTTTTGTTCTTGTACTGACTTACAACATTCATAACATTCTGTATAAAGCGTTAAACTAAGCATGTTATACACCTATGGATAGGTTAGTGAGTTCTTTATGTTGTGTCAAAATTTCATAAGCTTTTAGTGACAACCCAAATTATGGTGAATATTATGCCAAAACTGCTCAAAACAAGACCTTTATTAAATTTGTTCTTTGAAATCCAACTTACTGAACGTATTTTGAAGTGAATTTTAGTATAAACATTCTAGAAACTTTGAAAGACTAGACTGGAAAGTTTCACTTGAATTGGACATTTTTAAGACCATTTTTTATTTATTTTCTTGACTGAAGAGAAAATCAGTGTTCTGGAATTTGGGGATTTATATGAGCGTTTTTTTTAAAAATGATATAAAATTATATAAAATTCATATGAACATGATTTTTATGTTTTTGGAAAGCCACTGATGTTTTATTTAAACTTAATGTTTTTATTTTTATCTAAATGATTTTATTTTGAACTTTATTGGCAGAATAAGCTTATGTGGTACAAACAAAATGAGTTTTGCACAACAGTGTTGTATGATTTTTAATTATTTGTACAAAATTCATTTTTTAGAAATTACAAAATATATTTCAATTCATAGGAAAAATATTAAATCCTACAAAATATTCTGATAATATAGACGAAAAATGAAATGAAATACGAAATTAAAACTGACCATAATTACAGCATCACATTTTCTTTTTATGGAGATGTTTATGCACAACTCTTCTTGAATTTTTTTATGAAAACATATTTTTGGTGAAGAGCAACAACTTGATTAAGGAAAATCACATAAACACATTGTTCCCTAAGAGTCTCCCCATTAGTGTTGACAATTCTAGGTGGGGTGATTTAAGGTTGAGAACCTATTAGGACTTCTACATACCCAAATCACTCCAAAAATCTAAAAATGATAAGAAGAAACAAGGAGGAAGTTAGTAGATGATTAAGAAGATAATCAAAAAAATAACAAGAGCTTCAACTTTACCTTACTAGCTCAATGATGCACTTCCTTTCTGCAAATTTTTCTACCTTTTTTTTTTGTGATTTTCTTAATTTCTAAGTGAGTTTCTAAATCCACTTAATTACTAACTTAAACTCTTTTTTTGTGTTTTTATTTTTTCTTTATGAATTTCTTTTACTTACTAATTACTTTCCTAACTTTTACTTTCTTTTTCTTGAATGAGATTTTCTAGAGGAAGGAAATAGAGAAGATGAGAATAGTCTTGAGAGAAGTTAAGAAATTAAGTTGATTTTAGCTCAACTTGGTTTGAAATAAAAAAAAGGAGGGTATTTATAGAGAAATGCGGTAGATGAACTAGGGTTTCAAAAAAGTAGAAAATCAGATTTTTTACCCAAAACAATCTGATTTTTCCCATCCATAATCACCCTAATGACACCACTCTAATGACCTCACCCTAATGACAATCATCAAATTTCTTTGGAAACACAAATATTCTTATTCTTTTTGGATTTTTCACATCAATGAGGCAAAATCGGATTTTCGGAAAATATTCTTTCCTAAATACATCCTAATACGTAAAATATGCATCGAAAAACATGAAAACGAAAGCCGACTAGATCATCTGCGCCAAACGCGGGAGCTGCGCTAGGCACATCTCCGTGCACTAGGCGCGGGGCCTGCGTCGGCGCGGAGGATGTTGTTGTGCGCTAGGCGCACAATCATGCATCTAGCGCATGATCGTGTGCCTCGGAGCACAACTTCGAATCCACCGGAAAAATCCGGATTATTGCCTCTTACACATGGGTTTGATTCTTATTCTCACTCCTTTTCGTGATTGTTATTCCCTAACTAATGGATAAAGGATGTGATTAGTGGATAAAGAATATATTCTTATTCTTTCTGCAATGAACAATGACTTGACCATCAAGAAAACTGATTACTACCGGTTTTGGGATACGATTAAAATCCCGAAGCCTAATTTCAACTCGTTTTTTTTCACTTTTCGAAAGACTAACTTAAGACAATTAACAAAAACTCGTCAAATTAGTAAAGACGAGCCTGATTATACTACAAATCATTTTATTAAAACGGTGGTTGTAGTTATTGATTACGACTCATGGAAAATTATATTTCTAAACCGAAACTGCATGACTAATACGCAAAGATGGAAAACCATATGACGGAATGAAATTCGCACTCCACGGCGGAACATGCATTTGACGGGCGCACGCTCCACGATGCATGACGATTTTTGTTATTTTTATTTCTTTTCAAAATTTTTATTTATCCGAAAAAGGGGTTCAAAATTTGGTGTCGACGCAAGTCTGTGTGAGACGCAAGTTATTTTTCTATCTTTTCAAAAACGCATTTACACATGTTCAAATCTGATTGGGCAGAGTACACGAGGTGCGCCAATCTGCGCCTGACGCGTGGCCTTGTGCTTGCCACGTCGAACTATGCCTAGCGCAGTAAGGCGCGTGCAACGCAGTTTTCCTCTAACTATAAATATGGGCTGATTTCCCGAATCAAGCACGACTTTTTGGATTATTAAATTACGAACACAAAATACTTTTGAATACTTACGAACCCTTTTACGAATCTCCAAACACTTAAACACATTCAATACATTAAAGCTGTTTTCCAAATCCCGATCATACTACGTTACGGGTTCCACGGTCGCTCTGCCTGAAAGTCGTTATGCTCTTCGGCCTAAACCGCATAGGTATAATTCCTGAGGATCCTTGAATAATCAAATATATTTATTGTGTTGAAGTTACTAACAATTTCTTGTCATGATGTAGATCTTTAATTGATAATCGTGATTATTGTAAATTCTAACCTTTTTTATTACTATTCTTGTATATAATATTCCTGATTGTTATGATTGTCCTGCATGAATTTTTATCACCCACATGTTAATATTTCTAAACAAGACCTAAAGAATTGTTCTTACTAATTGAGATAAATTGGACAACCTGTTAGGAACCTTGTAATTTGATTGCATAATAACTTGTCACTAAAAATTAGTCTTTTTATGTATTTCCTGAACCAACCTAGACTAAATATTTTTTAGGGTGTATAAAACATTATACGATTATTCTTTTGCATAAAATTTGTTATGAATCGATGTTAAGTAGAGGCAAGCGATGGGCAATATGGTTCCTGACTGTATTGTACCGTCACCCCCGAACTCAACTTTTGGTTCTCTACCATCTATGGAGTCTAGACGGGGAAATCTACATTGGATAAGTCCTTAAAATGTCCATACAGTTCAACATCCAATTAGGTTTATAAGTTTCTTCTAAAAAGTTATTGGCGACTTCAAAAATATATTTTTAATAAAACCTTAACAATGGGGTAGTCAAATAACGCGCTTAAACCGCAGTCGGCGAAAGTAAAAATCCACGCCTACGCGACTCCATTGGGGAGGATTTTAAAAAATTGATTGTTTTTTAAATGATTGGGTGGAACTTCAAAAATACGATTCATTCTCCTTTTATGCCTTTGAATAATATATTGTTTTGCATATGAATGGCTATTGTTCAGCCACCATAAGGACAATCTACCTTGCCTCATTAGCACATATTCTATGTGTGAGGTCACCCCGGGGGGTTTGCGCTTTGTTCTTCCAAAAAGCTACCTGATCGATAGTGTTGGATCTTAGTCATTAGCAAATCTACACAACCATGGCATTGTTTTCTTGAACCTGACTTGAGAACTGGAGTGCGTCTTACACGTGGCCACCTTCTTAAGTAAAGATACGAAGCGTGGGATCAATCTCTTAGTGACGGACCCTTTCAGCCTTAACCTAAACCTCACCAATAGTTGAATGTAGAACTGGACTTTAGGTTGAAAACTTTTGCATCCATGTTACCTGACATTTATGTGTGATTGCAATTTTTGCCTGTTAATATTTTGTTAACATGTTGATATGCTTTTCGCCTAAAAATAATGCAAATCGCGTCTAAAACTAATCGTCGTTTTCGCCCGAATCTTTATCAACTTATCAATATGCATGCCGTAGAGCAGTGCGCCAAACGCATTAATTTGCGCTGGCTGCCAGCTCGCACCACGGACGCATAGCTTGCGTGCCGCGCATTAGCTGCATGGCACACAGTCTATTCGTCTCGTGCTTACTGGTCTGTTGACCTTTGTTCGAGTCTAAAAATAACAAATTCGCGTCAATGTTATTCTGTCAAACTCGATATGGTTAGGGCGTCAGTCTTCGTGTCCTGAATTTATTTGTCAAAACATCTCCTCAACTGTCATGAAAATGTGTGTAGGATCAGTGCACTAGACACATGAGGATGCGCATGACGCATTGACCCAGCGCCAGACGCACAACACTAAGCCACACGCACCTTTGCTCCGTGGCGTGTTGTTTGTGCATCTCGCGTTTTCTGTCACTTTAGGCAATGTAGTGGCAAATTCCGTATAATGTTCTTCTCTGCATGCATTAGAGTCATTTACTGTTCAGAGCGTCTTGCGTCTAATTCACCTTATCTCATATCTTTTTCAAAAAATTCATCCTTTCATGTATATTATCCATCTTTTCATGTGTACATCAATTAAGATTTCTTTTTTTAGTGTCCATCTTGTTGTAAAAGTCTCATCCACTTAGAAACTCTATCTCCATTAGAAATCCATCTAGCTCATATGTCTAGGTTCATCTAGTTTCACTCCATTTAGGGTTCTTAACCCCGTCTAACTCTGTCCATGTTAGGAGTCTTCATTCGCTTGAGTCCCATCCATCTTAGAAGTCTATAATGCATAGAAGGTCCATGCATAATAAGAGTCTAAAACCATTAGAATTTTGTCCATCTTGGGAGTCTAAAACCATTAGAATTCTGTTCATCTTGGGAGTCTAAATCTATTAGAATTCCGTCCATTTTAGGAATCTAGGTCTATTAGAGTTTCATTCACTTTAGGAACCTAGGTCCACTAGAGTTTCATGCACATTAAGAGTTTAGCAAGTCCGTTGAATCTTGAATTCTAACATCATTAAAAGTCGATCAAGTCTAGGATTCCTGAAGTCATTAGAATTTCATATCAATTAGGACTGCATTCACACTAGAATCCTTTTGCATTGCGTAGTCCATCATTCATACACCTCATGCATAATGAATGTTCATAGGCATTTAGGAGTCTCATTACATTCATACTCTCCATTTCCTCTCATGCATTCCGCATTTAAATTACTAGTCCTAAACTACAAGCGATCTGATTCCTTTTTTGGGATATGTAGGCAGCCTTTACATGTTCGAACGCATTGATTGAGTCATGCATATATGCATTAGGTCTAGGCGCATCCGAAAAAAAAAGCATAAAAAAACCATTCATTTAGGAGATGCTATTTTGTTCCTAGAAGCTCAACTTTTAAACAAACATACATTCCTTCATTCCATTTCTTTCTCTCCATCATCATACTATCTCTAAATCTCCTTTGATGATCTATGTAGAAATCAAGCGACATTGAAATGGGCAGTCCATCAAAAATCGAACAACAAGTCGCCGAAATGGCTAGAGCTTTAGCCAAGATGTCCAGCATGATGGAAGAAATAACTAGAAGGCTTGACACTAGAGGAAAAAAGCCCAAGGGCTGCGGTCAAAAGGGGCCCAAGGGCTGCGTTTTTTGACCGCATCCATTAGACTAGCAGCCCTTGGCATTTAGGAAGGGCTGCGGTTTTTAACCGCAACCCTTGACGCGTTAAGGGCTACGGTCAAGGCAAAAATCGCAGCCCTTGGTGGGTTAAGGGCTGCGGTTATGGGCCAAAACCGCAGCCCTTGGTGAGTTAAGGGCTGCGGTTTTGGCCCTTAACCGCACCTTAAACCACCAAGGGCTGCGGTTTTTGCCAGAACCGCAGCCCTTGATTTTTTTATTTTTTTTTTTGCATTTTTTTGTCCTAAATGTTCCCAAACAGTTATATATATATATATAGTATCATAAATTATGTTTTTTTACACAAATATAGAGAAAACAATAATTGAATTACATTAGTT
Source organism: Beta lomatogona (assembly GCA_947646795.1). Lineage (NCBI taxonomy): Eukaryota > Viridiplantae > Streptophyta > Magnoliopsida > Caryophyllales > Amaranthaceae > Beta > Beta lomatogona. The sequence continues at coordinate 1,522,104 of CANSNZ010001163.1, forward strand.
TGAGGTTGCCCTCAAGTGTTCGAATTGCAATACATGAGCAGGATCACAAAAACAAACTAGCATTACAACAACTCCACCAAGACTAGCATCCGGATACCTCGAAAGCAACTTCTCTGGAGATGATAGAACCTGGGCAAATAAAACCAAAATCGATATAATTTGGAGGTGAACCGGGGGGTGTCGGGGGCGGCGAGAGTCTTGGGGTCTTCTGCTGGGTAGTGGGGGGCTGGGAGGTGTAGCGGGGGCGGGGGTGCGGGGGCGCGAGGGTCTTTGGGGGGGGGTGGGGTGTAGCAAGGGGGCAGCGGGGGTCTTTGGGGTAGGGAGTCTTTGCTTGGGTAGTGGGGGTGTAGCGGGGGGCGGGGGTGCGGGGCAGCAGGGGGAGTCTTGGGTTGGGGTGGGGGTGTAGCAAGGGGGAGGCTGGGGCGGGGCTTAAAACGATGACTAAATGCTAGAACTTTCGCTTAAAACGAATAGCGTGAATGTTGTAGCATGAAACTTTTGAGACAAAAAACGTACACAGAGAAAAAGAAAAGAAGAAAAAGAATAGACTAAAAATTTGACAATATCAGATAATAATTGTAATACTTTGGTATTCAACAAATAAAGTGTAGCTAAAACAACAAATTCATTTCAATGTATGTCTAATAGAACTTATAAACATTCAACCTATAAAGTAATAGGCAAAAGAAGAAAAAAATCATGACGATTCTTGAAGAATGATGGAGAAATGTAATGTGTTATACGCAAAACTTTCACTCCGATCCTCTATAATCAACTGACTTGTAACTATTGCGTGATCGGATTCCCTTTAATTAAGGTTATGAAGAAATATGAAGTACTTAAATGCTTATTTATTTGACTTTGTGTTTCTAAACTTTCTAAGACAGACATGAAAAAAAGAAGGGGCTGTGGGAGGGGGTGCGTGTGTAGCGGGGGAGTGCGTGCATGGGGGGTGGTGTGCGGGGGACTGTTTAGGGGATGGGGGTGCGGTGCAGCAGGGGTCTGTGCATGGGGGTGGTGTGTAGGGCCTGTTTAGGGGATGGGGGTGCTACGGCAGTAGGTGGGGGGCGTGGAGCGGGGGTCCGTGCATGGTAGGGGTTGTGTACAAGGAATGTGGAAGGGGGTGTTTATGTAGGGTGTGGGAGGGTGTGTGTGTGTGGGGGGGGTGTGTTCTAGACATGTATTATATTGACGTTGGAAGGTGGGGATGTGTTCTTGATGTTAATTGCGGAGTGTATATATCTATATCTACCTCATGTAAACATACAAGACCCTAAATAAGATTCAGGAAAGTTCCGAAACATTTACAAAGTATTACCCCAAATGTATCGAAAGGCTTTAAGTGAAGCTATTTGCATATCACAACTAAATGCTCATAATACATTAATCTAAGAAAATTTAAGCACAGATGACGCGACAAAAAATGTAATTTCACCATAAAACTAAACCAAACAACATCATCCCAACACATGCCAACCAAATAACAAAACAACCCAATACTCAATATTACAAGAAGCATACTTTAACTTCAGAAGACCAATGATCAAGAGTTGTAAGTGCACACGGAATAATCAAAGCATTGTAACACCCTATGCTCTGCCCGCTATCTTTCTGCATGATTATATAATTTGAAAAGGCAAAGTAATTTTTTTAGTAAGTTAATTTCTTGATAACAGGTCAACTTCTAAGCATGAACAGAACAAATAACAATGACTTGTTTTGGCAGCAAGTTTATGGGATTAATATGATGTGAAAAAACTTGGATGCACCAACTTACTGTCCAATATGTGTATAGCCGAGTGAAGAAGGTTTGGTTTATAAGAGGGTTTACCTGCAAAAGTTTAGAAGTCTCATCTAAATAGTTAGACAAGGGAGGAAGGAACTTAATCCACCAATTACATCCTTCGTTTTTTAATAAGTGACACAGAGGGAATATCAAAGAGCTTAGAGAAAGAAAGTTGGAACAATTTATTTAACCAATTAAATTTGAGTATTAAATAAAGTAAGTAGGTGATGTAATTAGATAATGACAAAGATGTAACAAATGAGAAGTATTTTTAACTACTTGAAAACGTATCTTATTAAAAAACGAAGGAAGTATATTGTTAACATATTATAGTGGTACTCAGTGGACAAATAAATAAAAGTCGAGTAAGTTAAAGTCTAGACCAGTAGCACTAGCACATACTTACCGCCCAACCTATTATAATAGCGTTAGTAACTGAACCGTCGTCATTAGCAACAAAAATCACAGCATCACTATATTGGTCTGGTTTCACCTCTGGGCTCCACAGGCTAATTTTGCCACCTGCTCCTGTGTTTTGGGTAGATGTTATAAGAGCTGCAATCTGCAAAGTGCAAACCATTACATTGTAGTATAAATTTATGTATTTTGTTAGGCATACAAGTGACCGTGCAAATGCACGGCACCAGGGAATGATCAATTGATCATCGTAATTTCGAATTTCGGATCCTACACGAAGGCGTAATACATTATCTCTTTGATATTGAATCGAAGCCATATTGAACTGCACTTATGGTTTGTCACGGTATTCTGCTCCATCTAAGATAGACCAACTTTTAGAAAGAACTAACAAAATGACATGATTTCACGCAGTATATGTCGAGAATGGAACAGCAATTATATTTGAGTAAGCATACATGCAAAAAGTGACCTGAGTGTGAATGTACATGCTTGCAATTTAAGCATTTTGAAACCTCATTTTAACAGACTTCATCATGTAACATTCGCAAACAAATAAACATTCGCAAACTCAAATTCATTGCATAATGAGGAACAATTGTTGTAATTCAAAGTAAGTTTTGTAAGATCCTAAAGAAGACCCAAACCCTAAGTTCGACAAAATCAATCAAACAAACAACAAAAAACGCAAGAATGGGAGTAACTTAAATCAATAACTAAAGAAACAATTTCAAACCCTAGATCCACGAAAATCATCAAAAAAAACAAGCAAAATCAGGTAAAAACTTAAAATTAAAAGAGAGGAGAGAGAATATACCTCAGCGGCGAGGTAGTCCAAAACAGCGTCGAGGTAAACTGGAGCTCCGGAAGATAAGAAGTAGTAGTCGCGCGATAAACGAAAGGAGGAGGTGAGTTTGTGGACAGCGGCGAGCAGAGGAGATGACAATGGCGGTGGCGAGTAGAGGAGATGACAGCGGCGGCGGCGAAGCGCGAGGCTCCGGCGAACGTTAAGCGGGAAAGAAAGAGAAGATAAGCGTGCGAGTTAGAGGGAGGGAGGGAATTTGTGCGAGTTATTAGAGGGGGGAGGGAAGCAGTGTGTGAGTTATACTGGGAAAGTATAAGCGCGCAAAATATTAAAAAAAAAAAAAGAAAAAAAGAATGTGAAGGGCTGCGATTTTCGGGCTAACCGCAGCCCTTCACTATCAAGGGCTGCGTTTTTCAATAAACCGCATCCCTTGTATCGCAGCCCTTGCGTTTTTTTCCACTAGTGTGAAAAGATCTAGTCTGGTGAATCTCTTGGATTCAACAAGGAAATGGAGAGTGTTGTTCATCGGGTAACCAATGCAAATTCCTGTTTTGAGCCCATTGATAACACTAAACTGAAAGGGAAATTTCCTGAAAAGTTCTCTACAACTGACATCCCTAAATTCAAACCAACTGATAACCCAAAGTATCATTTAAGAAACTTTCGTGCAACCATGATTATTAAATCGGTTGACCCTGAACTCTACCTAATGGTATTCCCAGTTGTCGTTGGACCCAATCTGTCGAGGTGGTTCTATTCCCTAGACCCCAAGCAAAGCGAAACTTGAGAAGGCATTACTATTGCTTTCATGAAACAATACGAGTCGAACACACAACTACAAACCTCCCTTAGAGAACTCGAGGTTATTAAACAAGGTGAAGATGAAGGTTTCACCACTTATCTGAATAGGTGGAGAGAGAAATCAACCCATATGCTATCAAGGCCTGCAAAAACAGACTTGGTACGAATATTCGTTTCTAACCTCCTCCATAAATACAAAAACCACCTTAAATACTTGGGTCTTGATAGCTTCACAAGAGTATATAATGTGGGTATCCATATTGAGAATGAATTGCTGAAAAGTGCTGAAGATAATGTCCTCAATGTCATAGAAGCAGACACATGTCTAAGCTCAATCGCTCATTAAAGCATTTGGGCTCACTTAGGTCCAATCAGCATAACAAAATACACTTCTTTTCTTTTCATTTAGAAAGGGAACTCATGAAGACTCATGTAACGAAGCTGTCTCGTCACGTGATGTAGGAGTCTAGACTTAGGATCGATGTCATTTTTTATTTCGTTTCTCTTATTCGCCTAGTCTAATATAGGATTTCCCTTTCATTGCATGTACTCATAATTTTTAATTAATAAATGAGTATTTCTTTTCTAATCTTTCATTAATGAGCATCAATGAAAATCACAATTGTCACCTTAATGGAAATGAATTTTTAATTCTCATGACTATTCTAATAAAGGCAATGAACAAGTGGCATATATAAAAGTGGCATCTGTTCCCTTCACTACAACTATTCCTCCATTTCAACCTAAATGCATTACACCCCTCTCCCTCTAACCTACCTCATGGGAAGTACACTTGACAACAATTCAATGTAAAGGGCAAGTAAAAAAAAAAAAAAGAGAGCAACAACAAAAACAAAAATCAAAGCGAAATAAATAAATAAATAAATTGCTAAAAAAAAATGATTAAAGTGCAAAATGTGAAAAAAAAGGAGAAGAATAACTGTTGCAAATAAGCCCATCAATAGCTCTATCAAATTTGCTTCTTTCAAAACCTTCAACTTTAACCAACCGGCCTTGACCTCCATAGCCAAAAACCATTAAAAGCCAAATCATACCTCCGATAAACCAATCCATAACCATGCACATCCTAATAAGCCACAAAAGACAAACCAAAGCCCGCAAGGTCGAAAACCCATAAGGGCGACTTAGGCAAAAGTCAGGGCACCTTCTCATTCATCATCCTGAACTACGAATGGTGCGATTACGCTAAAGATACGTAGGAAACCTCACCCTGAGGTCCAACCATTTTAAACCAAGCCAAACCTGCATCATTATCTAGCCTTGCCAAAGAACTCCTCCAAATTAATGCCTAATTTATTGCAAATGGCTCCAAAGCAAAATGCTAGGCCACCTATTAAAATGTTAAGAGCTATTAGTCTGATTCCATCATGGATATGTAGGCAACCTCTTTTAAGGCACGACCATTTTAATTCAAAAAGAAACAAATTTTTTTAAGGCTCACATAGGCCCATGAGAAAAGCGCGATCGCCCAAAAAATCATTAATTTTCAATGCTCATCCCTACCCTTAGAACTAGGCGAGATTTGAACCTACATCATTAGCCTACCTCATTGCGTAAGTCGATTCATTATGACTCTACCTTTTCTTATTCTAATCACTTCCTTTTTCTAAGCCACAATATCGCTTCTAAGCCAGTCTTAGCATAACCTTTCAACACTCATCTTTCGAGTGTTCATTTCTTTGGCCTTTCTTGTCTTCTCACCTTGGGAACCCTATATGGAATCTTTGGCGAAACTTCCACTAAGCGTGACGAGATATCTTGAAATCAAGCAATCAAGTTGGATACTTCATCGACTTCCTCTTATTGTGGGCTTCGTCACTAGTCCACACGAGAAAACCATAAGCTCCAAGTCCGAACCTATGGTGATAAGGACTTATTACGAGTCCATACATGAAAGCGGGGTTTTGAAACCCACGCGATACAAGATTGAACCGATTTTATGGGCTCAATTAGGCCTTGACATACAAACCTCGAAGCATATACAAGCGAAGCGCTACAAAAGCCCGTTCTATAACGTATTTCAAATTCCAACATAGTCTATTAACTAATAGATCATCCTTGGGCTCCATATGTACCTTGATAAGGACTTCATTACGAGTCAATATAAAAGATTGTGGGTTCCAGACCCATACGAGATCCTAACTGTTATATGGGCTTACTTGGGCCCGTAACAACTACAACACATTTTGAATCAAACATAACCTACGGGGATAACCTACAGGGATCATCCTTTGGGGGCTTCCCATTTCTCCTCTTCCAAAAACAGTTTTCTTAACGAAATTTTCAGCTTCTATTGGAACGATCAAATCATCAAATCATATCATCTGCATTAGTGTCACATCTCTACATTTGCATTACATATCTGCATCATCCAAACATTGTGTTAAGCATTGCATCTTTCGTCCTTAGCCATAGGATTCTAGCGTCAATCATCGAGTCGCACACACATACACACATACCAATGCACACACGATAGCACCTTTAAGTCTAGAGTACTAGAGGTCACTCTTTATAGGTCAAGTCTTTTCCTTCCATACACTAGTACCCACATCACGGGACACATGCATTGTTTGTTTGTATATCTTTGTATTCTTTGTATTTACAGGTACCCAACATTGAACAACTCTATACGAGTAATATTGTGTCAAGGTTAGTGGACCATTACAATTTAACAACAGAAGCCAAGCGCTATATACATAGTGCGTCCAGCACACCGACTGTGCCACACGCAACAGACTGCGTCCAGCGCAGCATCCCACTCCAAGCATAGGCCTATGCGTCTGACGCACAGCCCTGTACAGCGCGCTTGGGGGCTTCTTAGCCAAGTGAGGCCCACAGGCTCAACTCCATAATGTTCGTTACGACATCACACGCAGCAAATTTGTGTCCGGTCGCAGATATCCGCGCCAAGCTCAGTGCAGTGCTTCACGGCGCACGATCTGCACAACTCGCTTGGGGGCTTCTTAGCCAGGTGGGGCCCACATGCTCGAATCAAAATGATTTCAAGTGTTCGTTACACTTCGATGTCGCGCGTGACAAACCAACGAACTTTCAAAAGTTAACAAAATACGACTTTGCCATTCTTCCAACACATTATACTCTACACGAATCTTCAGCATACATTGCTCGAGAGACAACAAGTCCTCATGAGTATCAACAACAGAAAACAAACCGTTGGGTCTGTGGACCATTTCAAACTAATAACGGAAAACAAACCGTTAGGTCTGCAGACCATTTCAAATCAACAATTGAAAACAAACAGTTGGGTCTGCGGACCATTTCAAACTAACGACGAAAAACAAATCGTTGGGTCTGCAGACCATTTCAAACTAACAACGAAAAATAAACCTGTGGGTCTGCGGACCATTTCAAATTAATAGCGGAAAACAAACCGTTATGTCTGCAGACCATCACGAGCCAAGACAGCGGAAAACAAAACGCTAATATGGTTTGTGTTCTTGAAGACAAAGACAGCGGAAAACAAGCGCTAGCCTTCAGCTACTTTAACACAGCCCTGGAGCGGGACAAAAGCTCTACACCATGCAGCCTTGGAGTGGGACAAAAGCTCTATATAACCGCCTTGGAGCGGGACAAAAGCTCTATACAATCGCCTTGGAGCGGGACAAAAGCTCTATACAATCACCCTAGAGCAGGACAAAAGCTATAGCAGGACAAAAGCTCTACCCCGACATGAGCCGGACCATAATAGCTCATGATTCCTTTTTTCACATATCATTTCATTTTTTACAAATTTACAATTATTTTGCAAATGTGTCTCACATACGTCTGTTCCTGAAACTTTGTTTGTTTTGCAGGTACAAGTGTAAAAGAGTGATTTTGGGTTGCAGAGCATCTAGAATCATTCTCCGTCCCGACAAGTGTATTTTGACTTTCGGTTTTGCAAACCTCAGTCCAAGTGGGGGCTACTATAGACACATAATCGTGTCTCCCCATTTAAGGGTCCAATGACGAAATATACCGCGGTATTAGTTGGCATGGCCTAATGGAAGAGCAATTCGAATAACCAGGCCATGTTGTGTTTTGAAATAATATTCTAAAGCCCAATTAATTATCTCTGATGACTAATTGTAAATTAAACCCGTAAAATATTTTAAGTCCATTTTTAAGAGCCGAATTGAATATTTATTATTTTATTAAGTATTTATATAAATGCTTTTATTATCTTAACTTAATACTTGGAGCATAAATCATATTTTCCATCCCGTAAAATTCAATCCCCGGATTTTAGGGATAAAAAAGCATCTTCAAAATACGTGTTGAATAAAAATCGAATATGCTGGAATATACGCCGGACGTGGCGGTTGCGCTCAGTGCGCCATATGCATCCAGCGTATTGGCCAGAACGCATTAGGTGAGCCAATGAGCGCTTGACACGTGGACTTGTGACTCACACAAAGTCCTGCGTCTGATGCAAGTCCTGTGTGAGACGATAGTTATTATTCTATCTTTTCAAAAACGCGTTTACACATGTTCAAATCTGATTGGGAAGACCACATCAGGAGTGCTAATCTGTGCCCGACGCGTGGCCTTGCGCTTGCCACGTCGGAGTGCGCCTGGCGCAGTAAGGCGCGTGCAGCGCAGTTTTCCTCTGCCTATAAATACGGGTTAATTTCCCGAATAACGCAAGGCTTTTTTGATTATTAATTTACGAACAAAAAATACTTCCGAATACTTGCGAACCCTTTTACGAATCACCAAACACTTAAACACTTTCAATACATTAAACTGTTTTCCAATTCCTAATCATACTACGTTCCTGGTTCCACGATTGCTCCGCCTGAAAGTCGTTACGTTCTTCGACCTAAACCGCATAAGTACAATTCCTAAGGATCCTTGAATAATAAAATATATTTATTGTGCTGAAGTTACTAACAATTTCTTAGCATGATGTAGATCTTTGATTGATAATCGTGATTCTTGTAAATTCTAACCTTTTTTATTATTTTTCTTTTATATTATATTCCTGATTGTTATGATTGTCCTGCATGAGTTTTTATCACCCACATGTTATTATTGCTAAACAAGACCTAAAGAACTGTTTTAACTAATTCAGATAAATTGGACAACCTGTTAGGAACCTTGTAATTTGATTGCATAATAACTTGTCACTAGATATTAGTCTTTTATGTATTTCCTGAACCAACCTAGACTAAATATTTTTTAGGGTGTTTAAAACATTATATGATTATTCTTTTGCTTAAAATTTGTTATGAATCGATGTTTAGTAGAGGCTAGCAATGGGCAATATGGTTCCTGACTGTATTGTACCCTCACCCCTGAACTCAACTTTTGGTTCTTGACCATCTATGGAGTCTAGACGGGGGAAATCTACATTGGATAAGTCTTTAAGATGTCCCTACAGTTTAATATCCAATTAGGTTTATAATTTTTATTCTAAAAATTTGTTAGCGACTTCAAAAACATGTTTTTAATAAAACATTAACAATGGGGTAGTCAAATAATGCGCTCACACCGCGGTAGGTGAAAGTAAAAATCCATGCCTACACCATGACAACCTAAATCCACCACTACTCATCTTCGTCGCTCGTTGCTCGCCACTCTCACTCGTCTCTCACGAATCTCCCATGGCCAATCTAATGTATCGATAAGAAGACTCGTCTCTCACGATTTCATGCGGTCGAGTGAGATGACTCTGATCCACATTTTATGAAGAGAAGACTCGTCTCTCACGCAAATGAATTTTGAGGTTTTTTCGTTTTTTATTTCAATTATTTTCGGTTTTGTAATTCCAGATCTATGAGTTAATTTTTTTTCGTTTTTTAAGTTTCGTTTGTATTTTCAGATCTATGGTCAATTGTTTTTCGTTGTTTTAAGTTCCTTTTGTATTTTCAGATTTATGGTCAAATTTATTTCGTTATTTTTTTGTAATTACTCGCAATTCTCATTCTTGTTTCCAATATGGTACGCTAATTCATCACTGTAAACTTCTTAAAGTTTGTTAATCTTTTGTTATTTTTGGATATTGTGTTGTGTTTATCTTCCATCAATTTCAAATTTTTGTAATATGGTTTTGTCTGGGTTAATAAATAAATATGAGATTTTTTTAGGGATTATCTGGGTTATGATAAATAAATATGAGATTTTTTATCATATTTCTATTGTGGGATATTGAAGGTGATGAGCAATAGCTGCAATTTACGCCTTTTATTTAGCTTGTTGATTTTCCTATATCTCATTTGTAAATATTCACTATATTCGTTTGACGTAATTTGTGGTTTGTAATTTACTCTGTCGAAGTAAAAGAGTTTTGGTTTGTAACATAGTCTGTCGCTGTAAATGAGTTTTGCAAAAAGGCAAAATTACTTTATACTAAGCACAGTACTGTGCTTTGTATAAAGTGCTTTTTTTTACCCCCATAATTCACTCAATTGATCCGGTTATGGCATAGAACCGGATCAGTTAAGTTACTTAACTGATTGGGTTGTGTGCCATGACCAAATCAATTAATTCCTAACTGATCTGATTTTGAATCGTATCAGTTAACTCCTCCTAGCCGTTCCGACCCCACCCGTTCCGGTCAAAAAAGGGATCAGTAAGTCCCATTTTGACCAGATCATATGAGGTTTTTTCTACTAGTGCTATCAAGGATTCTTACAGGTTTTTCCTCGTAAGTCAGACTATCATCTAACTCAATGGTCTCATGTTGCAGCACATGGGACACATTTGGAAGATAATTCCTTAACTGAGACATATGGAAAACATCGTGGACTCGGCTTAAGTCATTTGGCAAATCCAACTTATATGCACTTTTTCGATCTTCTTTAACACCTCATATGGTCCGATGTACTTTAGGCTCAACTTTCCCTTCTTCCTAAAGCGCATCATCCCTTTCACTGGAGATATTTTCAACAATACCTTCTCTCCAACCTAAAACTCTTCATCCCTCCTCTTCAAATCAGCATAACTCTTCAGCCGATCATGAGCTGCCTTGATCTTTTCCTGAATTTTTTTCACCTGTTTAACCGTCTCTTCTAGGAACTCATGTCCAAGCACCACGATTTCACCAATATCATTCTAGTAGACTGGACTTCTATACTTTCGACCATACAAAGCTTCAAACGCAACCATTCCAATACTTGCATGATGACTGTTATTGTAGGAAAATTCTATTAAATCCAAGAAATCTTCCCACGAATCCTGATACTCCATGACACAAGATCGCAACATATCCTCTAAAGTCTAAATCGTTCGCTCGGTTTTTCCGTACGTAGCCGGATGAAAAGATTTACTCATTAACATATTAGTGCCCAAAGTCTTATGCAAACTCTGCCAAAAGTTGGACAAAAATCGGAAGCACGATTCGAAACAATGCCATTGGGCACACCATGATACTTCACCACCCATTTAACATATGCTTTAGCCAATTGATCCATCGACTAAGTACTCTTCGTAGGTATGAAAGTCGCGAATTTAGTTAAACGATCTACCACTACGCAAATCGTATCATTTTCAGCCTTAGTCCTTGGTAAGGCAGACACGAATCCATTAATATGGAATCCCATTTCCAACTCGGAATATCCAACGGTTGGACCTTCCCTTGTGGTCTTTTGTGCTCAATATTGACCTTCTGGCATGTGAAACACTTAGCCATGAACGCTGTTACCTCTCGCTTCATGTTTGGCCACCAAAACGTCTGCTTCATGTCCTTATACAACTTATCACCACATGGGTGTGCCGAATAAGGTGAGCTATGAGCTTCTTCCATTAATTTCTGCTTCAACTCTTCTCTATCACTTGGTACACACCACCTCCCTTGAACCGGATACTTCCATAATCAACTATCTGGAAATCCAACACACGACCTTCTCTCGAATCTTTTCTAACTTTTCGTCCTTTGATTGACCCTCCCTAATCTCATCATAGATCGAGGGTTGAACGACAAAGAACTCAACGATTCTTCAACACTTCCCTCTACCATTACCTCCAATGACAGTTTCTGAAACTCTACACATTACTGACTCGGTAGCACCATTCCATTAACTAAATGACTCGACTTTCAGCTCATTGCATCAGCAATAACATTAGCTTTCCACTCATGATACTGGATTTCTGAATTATAATCCTTGATCAACTCCAACCCCACCGCCTTTGCCTCATGTTCAACTCCTTCTGAGTGAAAATATACTTCAAGCTCTTATGATCTGTGTACAACTTCCACGTTGCCCCATACAAGTAGTGCCGCCATATCTTGAAAGCAAACACTATTGCAGCTAATTCAAGATCACGGGTTGGATAATTTACCTCATATGGTTTTAACTGCCTAGAAGCATAAGTGATTACCTTCCTGTTCTACATCAATACACACCCTAACCAAAATGTCGAAGCATCACTATAAACCTCATTCTGCTGACTCTCATCAGGTACAGCTAAAACAGGCGTTGTAGTCAATCTTTCTTTTAACGCTGAAAAAGCTTCCTCACACTCTGATGTCCTGACAAACTTACATTCCTTCTTCATCAGGCTAGTCATTGGTCTCGAAATCTTCGAGAAATCCTTCACAAATCTTTGATAGTAACCGGCTAACCCAAGAAAACTCCTTATATCAGACACCGTCTTCGGGGTTGACCACTCACACACTGCTTGAATCTTAGCAGGATCCACCGAAACTCCTACATAACATGTCCTAAAAGGGCAACCTCATCTAACCAAAACTCACACTTTGAGAGCTTGGCGTACAACTTATGCTTTCTCAGGGTGGACAAAACTTCCCTCAAAAGCAACTCATGACTGCTCCTATCCTTCGAATATATCAAAATATCATCTATAAACACAACCACATATTTGTCCAAGTATGGCATGAACATCCTATGCATAAAATCCATGAACACTACAAGTGCGTTGGTCAGACCAAACGGCATCACTGTGAAATCATAGGGACCATATCGTGTCCCAAATGTAGTCTTAGGAATATCACCCTCAGCGATCCTCAATTGGTGATAACCAGACCTCAAATCAATTTTCGGGAAAATCTCCGCTCATTTCAACTGATCAAATAAATCATTATTCTCGGAAGCAGATACTTATTCTTGAGCGTTACATTGTTCAACTCCCGATAATCAATGCCCAACCTCAAACTACCATCTTTCTTTTTCACGAACATTACAGGTGCACCCCAAGGAGACGAATCAGGTCTTATATACCCCTTTTCCAACAACTCCTCCAATTGAACTTTTAACTATTTCATCTCAGCTGGAGCCATTCTACACGGAGCCTTTAAAATAGGTCCGGTTCCTGGCATCAAATCGATAGTGAACTCAAGATCCCCTAACAGGTGGCATACCCGGTATCTCTTGAGCAAACACGTTAGGAAACTTAGATACAACTAGAACCTACCCATTCTCGTCTTCCTTTTCAATCCTCTGAACTCCACATAAGAATAACGGACACCCCTTCCTCACATAAGATTGAATTCTCATCGCAAACACTATCTTCCTTCCCTTCTCCTTCCCAATCTTCCTATAAGTCACCCTTTCTTTCCTAGGGCTGACTAAGGACACCTCTCCGGGCCTCACAATCAATCCGAGCCTTGAATCTTCCTAACCAATCCATCCCCAAAACTACATCGAGGTCTGATAAGTTAAATTCAACTAAGTCGGACGGAAAGTTCACCCCATCTATCACTAAGGGTACTTGACTATGCAACCTAGTACAACTTAACATTATCCCTGATGGCACTGCAATTTCTAATGAAATAGATATTGAATTGCTTAACTGAAGCTTTTCCACCAAAGTGCTAGAAAAAAATGAATGAGATGCTCCATAATTAAACAACACTTTGACAGACAGCGAATTAATGAAAAAGGTTCCAACTACTACCTCAGAAACACTCTCAGCCTCACAGCGGTTCATCACGAAAACTCTGCCTTTAGTCTGATTCCCCATCCCTGGTTTAACTTCGGTATTCAGAGAAGCTGACTTTTGTTGACCATTCTGAGTGACCTTATTACTCGGGTTAGGTTTGACAGCAGGTTCTCACCAGCTTTTCCAAAGCAATCATACCATAAGTGAGCAGCTCTACCATAAATTTCATTAAGAGTCTCAGAAGTTACCCCTCCAAGATTACTCTGTAGGGTTAAGTTTAACCCTTGCTCAAACCTTTGGGACTTCAAAGCCTCGGACGATATTGTTCAGGTGTGAACCTCATTAACTCCAAAATTTTGCTATAATACTCATTAAAAGACATAGTCCACATCCTCAGATTGGTGAACTCTATTGCCTTTTGCTTCCTTAAGTACGGAGGTTAAAACTTAGTCCTCGAAGCATCTTTACACTCGTTCCACCCAAAGTCTGGATCCTCTAAGAGCTCGTCTTTCCTTGTTTCCACCATAAGTCTGCCTCATCTCTCAAATAATAAACAACATTATTAACTCTAAGGTTTTAAGGGCACAATATGGCATGAAAAAGCTTATCAAATTCTCAGATCCAGTTTTCTAAGCTAGTTGGGTCCTCTTTCCCATGGTTAGTCGGAGGTTTGACTGCTGCTACCCTTTTAAAGACCTCACCAAAGCTATTGGTTTCACTCTGCTTGGTTTCTTGATTAGCCATCACCTGAATTATATATCCAGTTATATTTGCTAGCCTTCTCACCATAGAACTCATCTCCTCCTTTCTGCCATTCGGCTAGAAGTAAGAGTGTTTGAGTAAAATCTCAACTAACATTCATAAAATAGTTGTGTAACTACCAAACAATTCAATAAACATGTAAGTATATGACTAGTTCAAAACATAACAATCACATACTTTATATATCATGCCCAAATATTGGCCCTTATACATAGCAACTACTAGAACATTAAGTGTATTAAGATATCCTTAAGACAACTAGGTCGTTTCATGGCCAAAAACAAAATTACATAAACCTATTGTTACTATTGGAGACTTCAAGCTCTAGGTAGCCCTCCTTAATAACATTCTCCAACTCTTCAATGGCTATATAATCAGATTGGCCTGGGTATTCTCGAGGGGTATATTATAGGCTATCAGGCTCAAATGAAGCTTCATATCCCATATTGTCAACTGAAGAAATTGTAGATACTGGGCTAGGTAGGTCAATCTCAATGACATCCCCACCCCTTTGAGCCCCATTTATCTCTATATATATTAGTTTAGTACCAAAATGATGAATAATGGCTAACCACACTCCCTGAAACTCATGACCATTTCAGTTCCACTCCCCATTTGGTAAGACTACATTAGCGTACTTATCATAGAGGGTTGGGTATTTGGGTGTCTGAGGAAGGTGAATTAAGGCTAACAGTACATGGTAGGGTTCTTCACTGACCCATGGCTCCCAGTCAAAGCATTAATATCAGTGGCCTCAACAACATCATCTATAAATTCAGGGACCGTTTTTCCTTCAAAAAGAAGTTCTTTAGAGTAATACATGTCCCTCATCTTGTTAATCATGTGTAACAAAATTATTCATTAAAAGAAATATAATGCACATAATACTACTATTTGCTCGTCAATGCAATATGACTTCTTTGCTTATCCCATACGTAGGGAATAACATCAACCTTTTCCTCTACTTTCAATTACCAGATACAACCATCATATAAAAGCAAAAAAAATTCAAATAACATCCTGAATAATATTAATATATGTTAACTAGAAAAATTAATATGGTCCAAGATTTGTACTAAATGCACCACTACAGCTTAAAATATTTATTTCAAAAATTTTTAAGTGTACTTGACTTCAAGACGTAGAATAGCCAATGTGATTATAGCTCCTAGGTAAGGAAGTTACCCACAGCGTCGGGGAGAGCCTTCCTAATCCTAGACAAAGCTTGTCACCCCAACACATCTACACCCTTCATCTTTCCAAATAAAAAAAAATACCTTTTTGTGACACTAGCAAGATCCATCTATACAAATCGTAACTTAAGAAAGCAATAAATTTGACAACATCAATTTATAATGCAAATGTGAATCTCTATATGCCCATCTTATGTCTACCCATGAATTTTAATGTTCAACTTTTATCTTTTCTAGTCTGGAAAACTAATACCACTTTGTAACACCCCCAAATTACTCACTTTAAAATAAATATTTAAATAAATAATATTTGAGTAATTTAGGAGTATTACCGCCACGCGAAATTTACGCTCTCGACAACTAACTACTAACAAACAAAATAACTTGCAGCGGATGACTTTAACCAAAATAATAATAACTCTCTATTATTAAAAATAAATATTTTCTCAAACTTAAAATAACTAAAACATCCTATACTAGATGAAGATCCCCTCCCTAGTATGCTCCCATGCACATCCAAAGTTCACCTGCAAAACCGCTTATCAAAAGGTAAACAGGGCAAAACCAAATAGGAACAAAGAAATATGCATCAGTATAAAACTGAGTATGAAATGCACTAGCTAAGTAACATATGTACTAGTTCGCAACATTTTACATTTTGAAAACTCCATCACTAATAATTCAATGATAACTTTAATGAACAAACTCTTTGTAAATAACTTGTATCAAAATAAACTTGAAAATAATTCCTCTTCTTATCTCCCCTTCCTTTACCTAAGTGTGCACACCCCCCCAAGCTAGTCATCCCATCACAAATCTATATCAAGGGGTAACCATAATTGCGAACAAGTGGACTTTGAAGCATAAACTCTTCTTGACGTTAATCAAGCGGTAATAATAATAATATGTTTTGTAAGTCAGGAATAAATCTCTTTTTCTCATAAACAACTTTTTGAACATTCAAAATTCATAAAAACCAATCAAACCATTCCTTGTAATTCTTTAAAGTTTTCAAAAAGGATAACAAAACATTATATAATATGATTGATAAAATCATTCCTTCTTTTCATTTCCAAGAGTGAATAAAAAAATGTTGTAACCATTTTAAACCAAATTTCTAAATCCATTCAACCATTAAATCAATAAACAACTTTAACACAAAACCACATTTCAGCTAAATAACGTCCTTGATCTAGCACAAAGAGTATACTAATATCCTCACTTAGTCTTATGCTTGAGTGTTCTCCTAACCAACCAATAATATAAAAATCTAATAAGTAAATTATCACATGAACTTAAACATGAATTTAGTTATGAATTCCTACATAACCTATCATGAGTTGAGGTGGGCATGGGTCGAGCCAGCACGCGGGCCGGCCTGGCCCGACATGAGCCCGCTAGAGGTCCGGCCCGGCCCGTTGGCCGTGTATATGGCCCGTGGGCCGTCCCACGGGCCAACCGCCTCTTTTCTTTGTTTTTTAGCCTAAAACTGCTAAGAATCCAAAAAAATAACATAAAACACGGGCCGGGCCCGCAGGTGGCACGAGCCCGGCCCGCGAGACAGTGAGCCTGGGCCGGGCCGTGGACAAAATATGGAAATTTCTGGCCCAACACGGCACTGCCCGCCATTCACGGGCCCGGGCCCGACCCGGCCCGCCATTTCCTCAAGCCCGTGGGCCAAGCCCGTGAATAGGCCCGGCCCATGCCCAGGTCTAATCATGAGCATAATATTTTTGAGCAAGAAACATGAAAATATTTTACTTAAACCAAATAAACTTAGAAGTTGTTTAAAGAAGAGAAGGAAGAACCTTGAAGTAAGAGAGTTTGGATTCTTCAAAGTTTTTGGTGTGGAAAAATATGGCTTAAGGTTTGAGGTATTTATAGGTATAGAATAGGTAGTACTTAATTTTCAAAATTAAATAGTTTGTAACCTTCACCATAAATTAGGAGATTAAACCAAGATTTGTAACCTACACATTAATCAGGGAGTTTTGGAGAAAAAATCAAAATCACCACCCTTATGATGGTGGCTGGCCATCAAGCTCCTTTTTTTTTTTTTTTTTTTTTGCAAATCTCCATCAATAATAAATATTTAAATGTTTAAAGTATATGAAAATAACTCAATAAAAGTTTTGACTAAAATTTAAATTTAAAGTTTAACAAATCCAAGTTTGGCGCCATATTCCCGCCAAGATAGAAACTAGTGAAATTACTAAAATACCTTTTGGTCAAAATATTTATTTTAGAAAATAAATATTTAATTACTTAAATAAATAGTAAAAAATATATGGTATTACATGGGCTAACTTGTTGACCAATTAAGGGAATAGAGATCTCACTGTGGCTATTAACCATTTTCTCCCATTTGAAATTCATTTGAAGCATTATACGTGGTTAGCATTCTCACCGGGATTGGTTGAATAATTATTTTTAGACAAGCATTAGTACAGAATTCACGATTTGCGTCTGATTATTTGCGTCGCACAAGAAAGCAACTGACGCAAATGACCTATGCGCGTCGGATCCTACAGAAAATCCGACGCACATAGCTTAGCAAAATTATGTAAACATGTTTTGCGTCGCACGTACACCTGAAAACGACGCAACTGGGGCCACTATGTGCGTCGGATTAGGATTTCGTATGACGCAAATAAGTCATCTGCGTCGGACCGCGGAACCCTCCGACGCAGATGACGTATAATATATTTTGCATGCATGTCATCTGCGTCGGACCACAGCACCATCCGACGCAGATGACCCAGCATTTGCCTATATGCCCAGCCAAGTTAATAGTAGTCATCTGCGTCGGACCATAGATCCATCCGACGCAGATGACTCTCATGCTGCCCAGCCAAGTAAACTTAGTCATCTCCGTCGGACCTTACTCCCATCCGACGCAGATGACTCTTATTAATAGTTTTTATTTTTTCGTATCCCGCCCATCAGTTGGGCCAAATTCACAAACACTCACTCACTCTTCTCTCTCTCTCTCTTGCACTCCTCTTGCCGTCGCGCCGTCGAATTCACACACTTACGTATCCCCCGTCGTATCCCCCGTCGCGCTGCCGCTGCTCCGGCATCTCCTCTTGCCGGCGACAGACGCCTCTTTCTCTCACTCACTCTCTCTCTCTCTTGCACACCTCTTTATCTCACTCACTCACTCTCTCTCTTGCACGCCTCTTTCTCCGCTGCTGAACGTCGCCGCGCTCCCCCGCTGCTTGCCATCGCGCCGCCGCTGCTGGGCGTCTCCCCGTCTCCGGCAATGTAAGTCTTTTATTTATATTTTTCAATTTTCTGTCTTTTTTTTTTTTACCAATTTCTGTCTTTTTTTTTTGGAATTTTTTCCTTATTTTTACTAGATTTTAATCAAGGAGTTTGTGATTGTATTAGTAGAGTGATTGTAGTTCGTAGTTTAAGATTGAATTTTAAGATTTAATTTAGGATGTTTGTAGTTTAATTTGTAGTTTGTAGTTTAAGATTTTAAGATTAAATTTAGGATGTTTGTAGTTTGTAGTGCTCATGAATTTATATTGTTTGTAGTGCTCTAAAATACTTCCTTTCTACTATATAATTATATTCACAAGTCATTCTTGTTTTTTACCATTGATCTTAATAATTCTACTTTAATCTTAATGTTGTTTCTTAATTTCTAATTTGTTAATGTCTTAATATTAGATAGTTAATGTTTATGAGTTATGACTTAATCACTATTTAATTTGTGGGTTGGTTAATGCCCTAATGCAGTTGCCACATTCCATCTTCTAATTGTCGGCTGGTGCTCCAAGCTCACCTCGTTGTGCTTGTCTTCGCTGCTCCTTGAGAGCAGAGGTATATATATTATAGCTTTTGCTTTATGTTTATTTGTTTTATTTGTCCCTATAATGTTGAATTATGTGATTGGGAAAGTATATGTGAATTGTTTGGTTATGTGATTGGAAAAGCATATGTGGAATTATAACCAAACTTATATGGACATACCTTAATGCAGTGGGGAGGGAAATCTAAGGAATGGATTGGTTTTTGCTGTTTAATTACAATGTGTGCATCATTGGCCTAGATACCCGTTCGAGGCTTACTCATTAGGAGTAAGTCTTGAATAGTCCCCGGTTTGGGACTCTCTTTGGGTATCTTATCTCACTTAGGATGTGAATGAATGTTTGGTTTTCGATTCTAAGAAATATCTAGCTCATTTCCCTAAGTGTTCTCTGGGTACATATGTTGATAGTTTACCTACTATCTTCATCGTGTACTTGGAGAACTGTAGGGAAGTGCTGCCGGATTTTTCTTAGAATTGAAAACCAAATGTTCATTCACTAGTGAGATGAGAAACTCAAGGATGGGTTAGGTTGGAGTGATAAGGACCCAAATGTTCATGACTTCATTTGATGAGACACTTTGAATGATGTGATCGATTGTGTTCTTGTTTGGTGTCTCTATAGTGTATAAATATGGATCGAAACTGGATGTATGGTAATCGGATTTCGGCGACATTTCTACAAGGGGTTAATGAATTTATCAGAGTTGCGTTAGAACATCAATTGCAGAATGGGTCAAATTTAGTCTTGTGTCCTTGTTGTAATTGCAATAACTCTAGGGGGTATCGTGATGTGGATCAAATTAAGGATCATTTGATTTGGCGTGGGTTTAAGAGCAACTATACGAGGTGGACATAGCATAGAGAGTTTTATGATCCAGGTATGAGCTCCACTAGCTTGTGTGATGATTTGCATGTTGATCACATTGATGATGAGGTTGAGGTTGAGGTTGAGGTTGATATCGAAAAAGGAGAGAATGATAGGGTAGTTGATGAGAATGATAGGGTAGATGAGATGTTGCACAATTTGGAGGATGAAGGAACCGATCGTCCCCATATGTATGATAGTATTCTAAGTGCAGCGGACAAACCTATGTATCCGGGGTGTAAGAATTTCAGTAAACTTTCTGGCATCCTCACATTGTTCAATATGAAATCGAAGTATAGTTGGACAGATAAAAATCTAAGTGAGTTAGAATTGCTACCTGAAGGGAATGAAATTCCCAACTCTACTATGAGGCAAAGAAATTATTGTGTCCATTAGGTATGGAGTATGAGAAGATACATGCATGTCCAAATGATTGTGTGCTGTATCGAAATGAGTACAAGGATTTGGGTGAGTGTCCAAGGTGTGGAGAGTCTCGGTACAAGATAAAAGAGGATGATGAGGGAGTGAGAAAGAAAGAAACTCCGGTGAAGGTTCTTTGGTATCTTCCAATCATTCCGATATTTAGGCGTTTATTTTCGGATGAAAATAATGCTAAATTATTAAGGTGGCATGCGGACAAGAGGAAGAAAGATGAGATGCTTAGACATCCGGCCGTTTCTCCGCAATGGAGAAATATCGACCGAAAGTTCGCAGGTTTTGGTAAAGAACCTCGAAATCTTAGGCTTGGACTTTGTACAGATGGGATGAACCCTTTTGGCACACTAGGTACCCAACATAGCACTTGGCCGGTTCTACTGACCATTTATAATCTGCCTCCCTAGTTATGTATGAAGCGTAAATTTATTTTGCTATCGCTTCTTATTTCGGGTCCTAAGCAACCCGGAAACGACATAGATGTGTATCTTGACCCACTCCTTCAAGATCTGAAATTGTTGTGGGATGAAGGTGTTTCGATGTTCGATGCGTATACGAAAACTAACTTCACATTACGTGCCATGATATTTTGCACGATTAATGATTTCCCGGCTTACGGGCATTTGTCTGGGTATACGGTTAAAGGAGCAAAGGCATGCCCTATTTGTGATGAGTATATGATTGATGAGCGGTTACATTATTGTGGGAAGAATGTATACCTCCATTATCGTACATGGCTTCCTTTAGATCATCCATTTCGTAAGAAGAAAAAGTTGTTCAACGGAAAAGTGGAGATGAAAGAAGCCCCTGTACCCTTGCGTGGTAAACAGGTTTCTAATCGGGTAAAAGATATTGAAACAGTGTTTGGCAAGCCGTTCAAAAGTGTCTCAAAGAACTTATACAAGAAAAGATCTAAGTTCTGGAACCTCCCATATTGGAAATTCTTAGAAGTCAGACATTGTCTTGATCTAATGCACATTGAGAAAAATGTTTGTGATGCCATTGTCGAAACATTGTTGAATATCCCCGAGAAGACAAAGGATGAAGTTAAAGCTCGGAAAGACATGGCTGAAATGGGAAGGCCAGAACTAGCACCTCAGGAGCGGGGACAACGCTATTATCTGCCACCAGCTTGCTACACTTTGTCTAAGAAGGAGAAAACGAGTTTTTGTGAGTCTCTGCATAGGTTAAAGGTCCATGCTGGATACTCGTCAAATTTTCGAAACCTTGTCTCACTGAAGGACTTGAAACTCGTTGGTTTGAAATCTCATGATTGTCATATCTTGATGCAGCATTTATTACCTGTTGCAATACGAGGAATTTTGCCTTCCCAAGTGAGATACACTATTACAAAGTTGTGTTTCTTCTTCAGAACTATATCTAGTAAGTGAGATAAGTTGCAAGCTGATGTAATAGAGGCGATGTATCGATTTGAAATGTACTTCCCACCATCGTTCTTTGACATCATGCCTCATTTGATAATTCATCTTGTCCGAGAAATTAAACTTTGTGGGCCTGTTTGTATGAGGTATATGTGGCCTTTCGAAAGGCATATGGGTACTCTCAAGGGAAAAGTGATGAATCCGGCCCGGACCGAAGCAAGTATTGTCCAAAGAACAGTTGCGGAGGAAGTATCTGAATATGTAAGTCAGTATTTAGCACGTGCACAAGCAATTGGATTGCCAAAATCTAGACATGAAGGAAGGCATGCTGGTTGTGGTACCATTGGGAGAAAAAGATTGTGCCTTGATGGAGAATTGAAAAGAAAAGCAGAATTTTTGGTGTTAGAAATTCTAAAACAAGTTCATCCTTACTTAGATGAGCACAAGAAGATGCTTAGTGTTCAGTATCCATTGAAAAATGAACGTGAGTTGATGATTGAGCAGAATCGGTCGTTCGTTGATTGGTTTAAAGAACGAGTTATGAACCAACTATCTGACCCAAAAAATGATGTATCAGATACGTTGAGATGGTTGGCATATGGGTCAAAGATGCAAGTTCTTTCCTATGAAGGGTATGACATCAATGGTTATTCATTTTACACTAAACGACAAGATGACAAATCCACAATGCAAAACAAGTGGTGTTACGTTGGGAGCTTTGTCATCGAGTATAAAAGTAGAAGCGATAGAACCATTATTGAGAGAATGAAGTCTTACTACGGGTTCATTGAAGATATATTAGAACTTGACTATGTTGACTTCAAGATTCCGCTCTTTCAATGCAAGTGGTTTGATATTCGTCGTGGTGTAAAGAAGGATGAACATGACTTTTTTACATTAGTCAATTTTAGCCAGTTAGGGCATCATGAAGATTCTTTGATATTGGCATCACAAGCAAAACAAGTATTCTACATGGTTGACCCCGTTGATTCAAAATGGTCTGTTGTCATTGAAGGAAAAAGGAGAATACTTGGAATTGATGATGTACATGATGAAGAGGAATACGATAAGCAATTCAATGAAGTCATTGCTTCGTCAGTAGTAATTCCAAGTACATTAGGGGAAGATTTGGACACGAATTACATTCGTCGACACCATAATGAGGGATTTTACGTTGTCAAAGACAAAAGTGATTAATAAGTAACTAATGTAATATTATTGCAACTACTATTGTTTATATTCTTCAATTATATATTTTATGCTTCGTTAAAATAATTTTCTATTATTTCATTGATGATTCTAACATGTCTTTATGCTTTATGGTTTCAGGTGTAGTGATGGAAGATCACATAATGCATGATGCATCCGATGATGATCGGCAGCCACGTTCTGAGACCGAGATAACTAATGGAGGTAGTAGGAAGAAAAGAGTGAGCAAGCCTGGAGGTCCTACAAAAGGGATACGTTCCAAACCCGGGGTCCAAAGAGTACTTCAGTGGGATGATTGGATGCGTCCGATTGGGGATCATGTTGGTGCGTACAAGACACATTGCGACGAAATCAGTAGAAGCAAAGTGTCTATCTTGTACGATAGTTGGGATGATGTTCCACAAGGCCTAAAAAATAGTTTATGGGAAGATGCAAAAGTAAGTAAACCTATGTATTTTTAAAATCCATTCTTTTAATTTTATTTGAATTAGGTTTATTATACTAATCGTGTATTATTGGTTCATTTTATATATTGAAGAAAGAGTTTGGAATACAAGAGGATGAGAGGAAGAAACGAGATGTGTTGACTACTTGTGATAAGCGGTGGAGAGATTTCAAGTCAAGATTAGTGAGTCGATGGATCACAAAAACGAGGCTGGGGCCTAACAATGATATGCAACCGTACGTGCTCTATCCTTTCATCACGAAAGAGATTTGGGACGAATTTGTGAAAAAGTGTAGCTCTAAGGAGTTTAAGGTATATAATATGTACGTTACAATTACATAATATTTTATAATCAAATTTTTTTTTGTGAATATTAACTAGTTACTTGTTTTCATATTAGGGTAAAAGTGAAAGAGCAAGAAAGTCTCAGGCTGCCAACATTCATCCTCATTTTTTGGGTCAAATGTCATATGCGGAGATGATTCCCGTTTGGAAAGACCAAGGGTATATCCCTAAATCCTCTACAGCATCATCTGTTGACTCATCTACATCATCAATTATTTCCTCCTTGCCGGATCGAACTTTGCCATGGCTTCTTGCTAGATCGAAAAAAGATAAGGAAGGAAATCTTTTCTTCCCTAATGAAGAAACACAAAAGATAAAAGAGTCTATTGTAAGAATTCTTCAAATTTTATGATAAATTCTTGTCTAATTACTCGTATTCTAGAATTCTACTAATCATATGATTTTTTTGAATTTGATGCAGGATGATTGGAAAAGGAAAGAAAAGGAAGGAGAGTTTGTTCCAGGTCGGATGGATGATGTTCTATCCCGTGCTCTACAGAGGAAAGACCGTCCTGGGCGTGTGTTAACAGCTGGGTGTAGCATTGGGATTACATCGGTTTGGGGAGATCCTGATCGGAGTAGTACTGCTCGAAAGGGTAGGGGCATGGATGATGAGGAGATGCAGGAGTTGGAGGCTAGAGTGAGCCAAAGAGTTAGAGAACAGACGATGCAAGAGATGAACTCGAAGATTGATGCTATAGTTCAAGAAAGGTTGATGGCTTTTGTGGCGCAATTAGGTCTTCAAGCACCAAATCAAACAAATCCTCGCACTCCAGTTGATCCTAGTAGCTGTCACTCGGGGGGCAATGATCCATTTGTGAACTTGCAGGTATATAGTTATTTTATATCTTCTACGATTATGATATTATGTTTCTAAAACACTTAATTAATGACATTGTGTTCTCATTGGATATTAAGAGTCCGGTTCCATGTCGTTTGGCAATAGCGGATAACTCGGGACCGATCATTGTAGCTGAGGGTACTGTACATCCGCAAACGGAGTCATCACTACATTCTACGGCCGTGAAAGTGAGTGTTGAAGGTTTTTTTTCAAACTACGCAGAAGCTCTAGTTCCACTACCTACTCCATACATCATGAAACTCAGTCAAGCCGAGGGTTCATTCATAGAATGGCCGAAAGAGTTGGTATTTTTAGTCTCAGATAATCAGGTAACTTATGTTTAATATTTTGATTTATATACTAAGAAATGTAAATATATATACTAAAAAATTTTGATTTATATATGCTAAATAATCTTGATTTTGTATACTAAGTAATCTTGATTTATATATGAAATAATCTATATACATATATAATATGAACTAAAAAGAAGTCAAATTGAATTAGGAACATATACCTAAAGACGGTGCGAAGAAGAAGAAGAAGAAGAAGAAGAATAAGAAAATAGTTGGTAGTGATCCTTGCACTGATGAGTCTGCACATAGGCACGTAGATCCTTTTATTGACTTGACACTGGATGATAATATCAAGGAGATGCACCGAATATTTTGCGACAAACCCTTGGATGAGCCTTTTCAGTTGCAAGTTCAGAAAGGTACCGTCTTCAACTTTGATAGAGATTATATGATCATTCTCTCACGATAAGATGTTTTTCAACTTCTCACGGGAGCATGGATTAATGTATCCATTTTGCAAGTATTTATGATGTGAGATTTCTCAAACTCTAAACTAATTAACATTGCTATTTATTTTTATTGTTTCTCCTAACTATAAGTGTTTGGATCTTAGGTACTTGGCAGAGCAGTCTGAGGAGCATGGAGATAATAATATTGGTTTCATGTGTCCAAGTATGATTTAAGCGACCATGATACGCAATCACTTAGACGTCGTGATCAACTACATGGCAAGTTCAATGAAAGCGAATCAATATATGCGTTACATCCTATGTCCGTATTTTGAAAAGTATGTTAGTTAAACTAATCTTTACTTTGTTTTATATTTATGAACTTGTGGTTATATATATAAAACATGACATTGTGCTTCATGCCTTAGGGATCATTGGATTCTTCTTGTCATTTGTCTACTTAAGAGAACGGTATATATATTTGATTCGATGAAGAAAGATAGATCCTTAGCTATCAAGATACCGTTGAATACGTAAGTTCATAGTTGTTATACATGTTAATAAGTTTACATGCATTTTATGATATTTTAAATAATTTATAAATGTTTATAGTAATTAATTGTTACAAAATCTCTATATTTAGTGCATATACAAAATACACGCGGCTTGAAGGATCAAATAAAGGAACTAAATTGTCTTGGACATATATGCGGGTAAAACTCTTATGGTTTTGTATTTGATACTTTATAATTCTATTTAGGATTTTTTTTCCGATTCTAATATATATCTTAAATTTGGTGTAGTGTGCTCAACAATCGGGAGGAGTGGAATGCGGCTATTTCGTGATGAGATACATGTTTCTAATCATCCGCTTATACTATGAATCAGAGAATTTGTATGAGGTATATGAATGTTGTAAATTCATTATTTATATACTTATAGAATTTTAAAGTATATTAACTAGTTTCATATATTTCTAGGCTTTTTCGTCAAGTCTTGAGCCATACTCCATATATGAGATCAACGACCTCAAAGAACTTTTTGCAGAATACTTTGTACGGGTCGTTAACGAAGCAGACTAAGTTTGATGGTTAGTGTATGCATTTGTAGGTTAGCATAATATTTTGTTACTTGAACCTTGTTGGTTGATTGATTGCAACATTGGTTGCTTGAACCTTGTTGGTTCATTGATTGCAACATTGGTTGCTTGATTGAGATGTACTGAAACAGGTTTCGGTTATGTATATGCAGAAATTTCCCAACGATTTCTTGGGTTGTCCAAATTACAAAGGAGACTCTGCCGAATTTTCTGCTCATAATTATTAACATAATGTTTGCTTAGTTTTGAAAATAAAGAAAAAATAGCTGAAAACAAAAACAAAAAAAGCTGGAAAAAAAAACAAAAAGAGCTGAAAAAAAAACAAAAAATACCTCATCTGCGTCGCATGCAGTGCCATATGCGACGCAGATGATGCACCATTTGCGTCGCATATGGCACTGCATGCGACGCAGATTAGGCTGCCTGGGCTGCTGTGGGTGCATGGGGGGATGGGCTTCTGCGTCGCATGCTTGTTGTGTCCGACGCAAAGCTTCGATTAATTGCGTCGTGTCTTATCCGACACAGATGTCTGTCTTTCATCTGCGACGAGGCCTGTGCCATCGGACCAAAGTCCGACGCAAATGAGGGTCCCAGGTCCGACGCAAATTATCTTTTCTCTACTAGTGAAGGATGAAGTAGTGAGGCTTCCTCTCCCACTGGAATAGATTTCACTCTGTTTTTTTATCTACTCGGTAGAAAACAATACTACGAAATGCAAATTGATTTAATCTACTCGCCTTACAGTCTTGCTTTGTATGCTTTCTCCAATGAGGATGAGTTGATTTGATGCTTAGTCAACATAGAACTTAAAAATGAACTGTACTGCCATTTTATTTTGGACATATCCTTTTTGGTTAACCTCCTTTTTGTGCACATCTGTTGATCTGTAGTTAATTTTGATGATGGATATTCAGGATGTACCTATTTGGCATTTAGGTGATCATGGTATGTTGCTAATAGTGGCACCATTGACAAAGGTAAAGTGAAGATGGACAAGATCGCAATATATGTTAAACATTCCTGACCTATTGAGAAAACCCCAATCCCTAAAGCCTATTAAATAGGAACAGAAGAAACTTCACGCACAATGTCGCTTGGCTAAGGATAAGTAAAGGCACGAGATGATTAGGATCCCTCACAACCTACAATTAAATTGAATAATCCCATGAAAGTGTTGGCTTTGGGGAAACCCAAGACCAAGTTGGAGATGAAAATTTAAGCTACAGCCGTAAAGCGTGAGCATGCTTATGTAGAGGCTCATATGGACAGGAAAACTGCTCATAAACTCACACCAGATGAGAAGCATGAAAAGAAAGTGAGGAAGCTTTTTAAAGAGTCCAATACCTTGAAAACTATTGTATGATTAGTTTATAAGATCAACGACCTTTCACACCCAACCGTTTAACTGGTTTGTGATGTTTAGTGAGCCAAACTTCTTTGAGTGCGGGGAAAGGATAAAGAGAATCTCACCCCCAAGATACTTGTAGACACGGTATGTTTGGAAACTCGGACCTTGAAGACATAAGCTAGGGACCCCGCCATCTGTGCTTGTAATACCTTGAAGCAATGGACAACAATCACAATGCTTTATCCAATTATTAAATGGGGAAATCCATCGTGAAGATGTGAACCGTGGTAATTTTGTATTGGGGCGATTTAATTATTATGGAGGCCTTGTACAATAAGGATAATTTAGGCCCTTTAAAAGTAAAAAGATAAGATATAGAGATATAATATACAAAATTCTCAACCCAACCAACCACCCTCTTCAGGTAAATGATGGTCCTATGTTTCCCTTACTAGAAATCCCATACCGGGATCCCCTGAATACTGCTCAAGTAAGAGAGATTCATAAGTTGGTTAATATCCAATATAAATTAAAGGCACTAGTGGAAAAATAAGGAAGGGTTGCGGTCAAAACAGTCCTAAGGGCTGCGTTTTTGGCCAGCAGCCATTTCCGTAGCAGCCCTTCAATAGAAAAGAAGGGCTGCGATTTTTAACCGCAGCCCTTCACAATGAAGGGTTGCGGTTCAGGCCAAAAACGCAGCCCTTCTTAGCTCGAAGGGCTGCGTTTTCGGCTTAAACCACAACCCTTCTTTAAGTGAAGGGCTGCGGTTTTAAGGCGAAAACGCAGCCCTTCTTTAAGTGAAGGGTTGCGGTTTAGGCTTAAAACCGTGACCCTTCACTTAAAGAAGGGCTGTGGTTTAAGCCGAAAACGCAGCCCTTCGAGTTTCGTATTCCAATGTTTTTTTTAAAAAAAATAAATCTGCCCTGCATGCCCACCCCCGCACTCCCCCGCCCCGCCCCCGCGCCCCGCACGCCCGCCCACCCCCGCTAACCCCCCACCCCCCCGCACCCCCCCCCCCCGCGCCCCCCACACCCATCCCCCACACCCAGCCCCACCCCCGCACCCCCCCGCCAGCCCCGCCCACCCCCACACCCGGCCCACCCCCGCACTCCCCCGCGCCCGCCCGCACTCCCCCAACCCCCGCCCACCCGCCCCCCACCCCGCGCTCTCCCCCAAGCCCCGCCCACCCCATCCCCCCCCCACCTCCAGCCCCACCCCCGCCCCGCCCCCGCACTCCCTCCCACCCCCACCCACCCCCTTGCCCACCTCCCCCCCCACCCCTACACCCCCCCCCAATCCCCCACCCCACCCTACCCCCCCCGCACTCCCCCAAGCCCAGCCCCACCCCCCCCGTACTCCCCCCCGCCCGCCCCCGCCCCCGCCCCCCACCCCACCCCACCTCCTTCACTCCCCCGCACCCCCCACCCTGACCCACCCTCCGCCACCCCTCCACCCATTGCCGCTGACCACCCCAAAGACCCAACCAGCCCCATAGCCCACCCAAGCAGCCCACCATGGCAGCCCCCCACCCCACCCCCCACCCAAAACCTCCCTTCGACACAAAAAAAAACCGATCTAATTGCAATAATATATGACAAGTTTTTGAACATAATAATTAACTGAAATATGTATATTTAATAATGTAAAAAGTGTACATAGAATTGATACAAACTAGTAGATGTAGCTAATTATATCACGAATTCCACTAAAATGTATCATAAGCAATCATCACAAAGGTGGGACGCCAACTTATCCCGAACTTCATGTAATTCGTCTGTGGTGAAGGCCCTCAAACTTGGTGTGTTATTCATATAAACCTTGCAAAACAATCAAGGAATAAACACATAATATAAGAATTCAATCATTTACCGTAGTTAGTAGTTCTAAAAGTGACATATACCTTCTCGAAATTCAATCAAAAACAAATGCAAGCCTAAAACTCTACACACTAGTTATACCTCATATTATCATATTCAAAAAGAAAATGGAGTTAAATGACTCGAGAAACAGGAATTGGACGCGAAAAGGCAAAAATAGGCCTAAAATCACATTTATGTTCCCGATATACAACCAACAACAAATGCAAGCCTAAGAATTTACACAATAGTTACATTATACCTCATATTATCATGTTCAAAATGAAATTGGGGTTAAATGACGCGATAAGTACGAATTGGACGCGAAAAGGCAAAAATAGGCCAAAAATGCCCTTTTCGTTCCCAAAAGTCAACCTACAACAATTGCAAACCTAAAAATCTACACATTAGTTACATTATGCCTCATATTATCATGTTCAAAATGAATTTGGGGTTAAATGACTCGATAAATACGATTTGGAAGCGTAAAAGGCAAAAATAGGCCTAAAAATGACATTTTCGTTCCCAAATATATGCATGTGCTACTTTGGTTTCTAAACCAATTAATACCTATTACCAATCGATCTAATCTAAACTAACATATACTAATAAGTTACATACCTTTTGAAGATCATCAACGTTAGTGCAATGGTTGACGATATCGAACATGTACCTCAGCACGTAATAGCCACATGCAAGTCCATCATCTTGTTGCAAACACTAAATGTTCACCAAAGGATGCATCCAATGTTAGATGTGTAGTATGTGGCTAAAAGTGTTTCTATATAAGGACAAATAAATTAGTCATGTTACCTCGACTGATATCCAAACAGGAGCTTTTGGTGCTCGAAGTCCTGTTGCACTAATATGCTTCATCACACTACATCAATACATTATTATAAGATTAGATGTACTAATTAACTGTTTATATATATAAAGATGATGAATAATGTGTAATATTAATAAGTGCGCATATATTGAGTTTCGATTAGGCTATCTATTTAACAATGATTTGATTAGTAAGGACCGTGGTGGTTGTCGACGCAAAGAATCAAAGTGGTAGACTTCGTTACGTGACAAACATATCGCAAGCAGTGTCCAATGAGCCCTACAACAAGAAAATATAGTTATTATTAATCATAGAATAATTAATAGGTCAATTTAATTATCGAATAATAAAAGTAAAGCGAGTTTCACAAGCATACTTTTCAATATAAGGAACAAGAATGATATGATGATATCCAAAACGAGATGATGCATTGAAACTCATATCGAGATACTCTTTCACTTCGGCTTTGTTTTGTAAGCAATTGTCATCTCGTATTATGTTTGGACATAACCAACCAAACATTGACTCATGACTAGATGTTGCAATCAATTCATTGTATAATAACCTGAGAAATCATGCACATATTGATTAAAAGTAAACTTACTTATTATGGAAGTTGAATTGAAAACTACTTAAGGCATGCATATGTATATGTATATTTAATTTATATACTTATGTATTACCTCATGAATGTTTGTGTCATGGAAACATTCAACTCTACCCCCAATAAGAATTCCTTAATATCGACTTTAGAAATCAATACCGATGAATCCTCAAAGTAGTGGAATTGTTGCTTCCCCAAAGGAACCTCAATTGGACAATCATCGGGTAAATCGCTAACGCACTCATGTAACCAAAAGCATGGAATACTAAGGCCTCGCACCACCTCTGGCTCCATAATAAGTGGATGCTTTGTCCTAGAAACATTGCCCTTCACCACATTTCGTTCACCTTCATCACGTAAACTTGTTTTCTTATCAGGTGAACATGCCTTCTTTCCCTTCCTGTCATATGAGTCTCCCTTCCCCCAAACCTAGTAATTAGTTAAAAGTAAAGATATTACTGACTATCATAGGAACTATAAAAGAAAACACGCATATATATATATATGTATGTATGTTAATCATTGTACCTCATCTGAAAACCGCACCAATGCACGCGACCATAGAACATAACTGCCAAGGGCATCATTCAGTAACTGTAGACCAACTTCTGGCTTCGGCACCGGAAGAGGTAATTCTTCGAAACCAGACACAATTTCATTGAGGGTGACCACATAGTGATTATCATCCACTAACTGGTTATGCAATCGTACTCGGTCACTAGGGGGTTGTGCATGGCCATAAGCTACGAGAATGAAACTATCATAACCATCTCCTCGAGCTAATAGTTCACATGGTGTCTCTTCCTTTAAAAAAAAACTCCATTTATAGTTAGTCTATGAAACAACATATAGTAAGAATGTCATGCATTTAAGAACAATAGTTGTTTAACAAAGCAAAGGGATTAAGTGATTACCTTCAACTCGGGTACTACAGGTGGATCAGGTAAAGGTATAATCTGATCAATAGATGTGCGTGGATCACTGATCGGCTGGCTAGGTGTATCCTTCTTGAATGCAGCAAAAGTCGGTAAACCCATTTGCTCCAAAATGGTGTTGAAGTTATGTGTCATCTCCTCCCTTAGCTCCTCCCGAATTGCAGCTTTCATAGCCTCCACATCTACCGACGTTTGCCGAATTCACACTACTTACACTTGATTTTGTCGCTGTAGTGTATTGATCACCATATACCTTTCTCAAACCGAGGTGGACACCTCCTACGCCCCTCACGCGTCCACTTGTGGTCCTTTCCTAAAGTTTCGTGCAATGCATCAATGTGTCCTTTAGGAGTGAACTCACCAGTTGCCTCTTTTTCCTTCAAGCTAATCTACATAAGTATAAGAGAGAAATGCTCGTGAGCGCAAAAGTTATATTATATATACCTTAATTATATAACCATATAATCTGTACTTACAATGGCGTTGGCTATCTGTTGTGTTCTGGGATCAGGCAAGACTCTTTTCCCCTTTGCATCAACCCCATGCATCGAACACCACCAATCGAGGACTCTATCTGGTTGCCGAGGCTGTGCAACTGTCGTCGTTGAGCTAGTCCCCGTTGCCGTTGTCGACCCTATTGTGGGGTAATGGCTGAACATCCACTTCTCTCTCGCCTCATTGTACGAATGAGCACCCAAATGATGATAATACTTCCTAGCTTTTGCACTCGCGCTACTTTTCTCACGACTTGCCTAAAACACACAATTATAAACAAAGGTTAGGTACGGTGTTATACAATAATACTGGATCTAAGTGTATTAAATCTTAATAAAATATTCTTACAATAGCTTGTGGGGTTGTTTTTTTGGCAACAAATGATTCCCACTCTTCAGGTTTGATAGTTTTCCATATTTGAAATGGCAATTTGGATGGTGCAGATGATGTTTCCGGTGAAGCCTCAGAACCGGCTTGTGTTTCTCTGTCGTAGATGTTCTTCTTCTTTGTACCTACTACTTTCCTCCGTTTAGTGATCCACCCAGACACTAACATAGCAATAATATATGACAAGTTTTTGAACATAATAATTAACTGAAATATGTATATTTAATAATGTAAAAAGTGTACATAGAATTGATACAAACTAGTAGATGTAGCTAATTATATCACGAATTCCACTAAAATGTATCATAAGCAATCATCACAAAGGTGGGACGCCAACTTATCCCGAACTTCATGTAATTCGTATGTGGTGAAGGCCCTCAAACTTGGTGTGTTATTCATATAAACCTTGCAAAACAACCAAGGAATAAACACATAATATAAGAATTCAATCATTTACCGTAGTTAGTAGTTCTAAAAGTGACATATACATTCTCGAAATTCAATCAAAAACAAATGCAAGCCTAAAACTCTACACACTAGTTATACCTCATATTATCATATTCAAAAAGAAAATGGAGTTAAATGACTCGAGAAACAGGAATTGGACGCGAAAAGGCAAAAATAGGCCTAAAATCACATTTATGTTCCCGATATACAACCAACAACAAATGCAAGCCTAAGAATCTACACAATAGTTACATTATACCTCATATTATCATGTTCAAAATGAAATTGGGGTTAAATGACGCGATAAGTACGAATTGGACACGAAAAGGCAAAAATAGGCCTAAAATGCCCTTTTCGTTCCCAAAATTCAACCTACAACAATTGCAAGCCTAAAAATCTACACAATAGTTACATTATGCCTCATATTATCATGTTCAAAATGAATTTGGGGTTAAATGACTCGATAAATACGATTTGGAAGCGTAAAAGGCAAAAATAGGCCTAAAAATGACATTTTCGTTCCCAAAAATATGCATGTGCTACTTTGGTTTCTAAACCAATTAATACCTATTACCAATCGATCTAATCTAAATGAACATATACTAATAAGTTACATACCTTTTGAAGATCATCGACGTTAGTGCAATTGTTGACGATATCGAACATGTACCTCAGCACGTAATAGCCACATGCAAGTCCATCATCTTGTTGCGGACACTAAATGTTCACCAAAGGATGCATCCAATGACATTTATGTTAGATGTGTAGTATGTGGCTAAAAGTGTTTCTAAATAAGGACAAATAAATTAGTCATGTTACCTCGACTGATATCCAAACGGGAGCTTTTGGTGCTCGAAGTCCTATTGCACTAATATGCTTCATCACACTACATCAATACATTATTATAAGATTAGATGTACTAACTGTTTATATATATAAAGATGATGAATAATGTGTAATATTAATAAGTGCGCATATATTGAGTTTCAATTAGGCTACTTATTTAACAATGATTTGATTAGTAAGGAACGTGGTGGTTGTCGACGCAAAAAATGAAAGTGGTAGACTTCGTTACGTGACAAACATATCGCAAGCAGTGTCCAATGAGCCCTACAACAAGAAAATATAGTTATTATTAATCGTAGAACAATTAATAGGTCAATTTAATTATCGAATAATAAAAGTAAAGCGAGTTTAACAAGCATACTTTTCAATATAAGGAACAAGAATAATCAGATGATATCCAAAACGAGATGATGCTTTGAAACTCATATGGAGATACTCTTTCACTTCGGCTTTGTTTTGTAAGCAATTGTCATCTCGTATTATGTTTGGACATAACCAACCAAACATTGACTCATCACTAGATGTTGCAATTAATTCATTGTATAATAACCTGAGAAATCATATTGATTAAAAGTAAACTTACTTATTATGGAAGTTGAATTGAAAACTACTTAAGGCATATGTATATGTATATTTAATTTATATACTTATGTATTACCTCATGAAAGTCTGTATTGTGGAAACATTCAACTGTACCCCACATAAGAATTCTTTAATATCGACCTTAGAAATGAATGCCGATGACTCCTCAAAGTAGTGGAATTGTTGGTCCCCCAAAGGAACCTCAATTGTACTATGATCGGGTAAATCGCTAGCGCACTCATGTAACCAATAGCATGGAATTCTAAGGCCTCGCACCACCTCTGGCTCGATAATAAGTGGATTCTTTGTCATAGAAACATTTCCCTTCAACACATTTCGTTCACCTTCATCACGTAAACTTGCCTTCTTATCAGGTGAACCGGCCTTCTTTGCCTTCTTGTCATGTGAGCCGGCCTTTCCCCAAACCTAGTAATTAGTTAAAAGTAAAGATATTACTAACTATCATAGGAAATAGAAAAGAAAACACGCATATATATATGTATGTTAATCATTGTACCTCATCTGAAAACCGCACCAATGTACGCGGCCATAGAACATAACTGCCAAGGGCATCATTCAGTAACTGTAGACCAACTTCTGGCTTCGGCAGCGGAAGAGGCATTTCTTCGAAACCAGACACAATTTCATTGAGGGTGACCATATACTGATTATCATCCACTAACTGGTTATGCAATCGTACTCGGTCATTAGGGGGTTGTGCATGGCCATAAGCTACCAGAATGAAACTATCATAACCATCTCCTCGAGCTAATAGTTCACATGGTGTCTCCTCCTTTAAAAAAAACTCCATTTATAGTTAGTCTATGAAACAACATTATTATATTAAGCATTTCATGCATTTAAGAACAATAGTTGTGTAACAAAGCAAAGGGATTAAGTGATTACCTTCAACTCGGGTACTACAGGTGGATCAGGTAAAGGTATCATCTGATCAATAGATGTTGGTGAATCACTGGTCGGCTGGCTAGGTGTAATATCACTACCCTTCTTGAACGCAGCAAAAGTCGGTAAACCAATTGCTCCAAAATGGCGTTGAAGTTATGTGTCATCTCCTCTCTGAGCTCCTCCCGAATTGCAGCTTTCATAGCCTCCACATCTACTGACGCTGCCGAATTCACACTACTTGCACTCGATTTTGTCATTGTAGTGTATTGATTACCATATACCTTTCTCAAACCGAGGCGGACACCTCCTACGCCCCTCACCCGTCCACTGTGGTCCTTTCCTAAAGTTTCGTGCAATGCATCAATGTGTCCTTTAGGAGTGAACTCACCAGTTGCCTCTTTTTCCTTCAAGCCAATCTACATAAGGATAAGAGAGAAATGCTCGTGAGCGCACAAGTTATATTATATATACCTTATATAACCATATAATCTGTACTTACAATGGCGTTGGCTATCTGTTGTGTTCCAGGATCAGGCAAGACTCTTTTTCCCTTTGCATCAACCCCATGCATCGAACACCACCAATCGAGGACTCTATCTAGTTGCCGAGGCTATGCAACTGTCGTCGTTGAGCTAGTCCCCGTTGCCGTTGTCGACCCTATTGTGGGGTAATGGCTGAACATCCACTTCTCTCTCGCCTCATTGTACGAATGAGCACCCAAATGATGATAATACTTCCTAGCTTTTGCACTCACGCTACTTTTCTCACGACTTGCCTAAAACACACAATTATAAATAAAGGTTAGGTACGGTGTTATACAATAATACTGGATCTAAGTGCATTAAATCTTAATAAAATATTCTTCAATAGCCTGTGGGGTTGTTTTTTTGGCAACAAATGATTCCCACTCTTCCGGTTTGATAGTTTTCCATATCTGAAATGGTAATTTGGATGGTCCAGATAATGTCTCCGGTGAAGCCTCAGGACCGGCTTGTGTTTCTCCGCCGTCCAGCCTCCCTAGCCCTCCCCCACCCCCTGCCCAGCATCCACAGCCCTCCCCACCCCCTGCCGGCCCTCCCCCACCACCCGCCCAAAGCCCCCCCACCCCTACCCACCCTCCCCCACCCCCCCACCCCCCGTCCGGCCTCCCCAACCCTCCCCCACCCCCCGCCTAGCATCCACAGCCCTCCCCCACCACGTGCCCAAGACCCCCCACCCCTACCCACCCTCCCCCAGCCCCTCCCCTACCCCCGTCCAGCCTCCCCAACCCTCCCGCACCCTCCAGCCCTCCCCCACCCCTTCGCCCATCATCCACAGCTCTCCCCACTCCCTGCCGCCCTCCCCCCACCACCTACTCACCCTCCCCCATCCCCCCGTCCAGCCTCCCCAACCCTCCCCCACCCATTGCCCCGCATCCACCCTCCCACCCCCTGCCAGCCCCCCCACCACCCCCCCCCCACCATCCCAAGCAACCCCACCCCTACTCACCCCCCAGCCCTCCCCCACCCCCTACAATCACTGTTTTAGCTAATACAAGCACATTTTACAACAAAACATATAAGTTGATTTCAAAATCCAATGAAATTAAACAAAAATTAGAGATATGTAAAAGAGAAGAGAGAGTGAGAGGGGATTTATCGAAAGAGAATGAGAGAAGGGATGCTCCACAAAGAATGCAATAGTGGAGGAGAGAAGAGAAGAAGGAGCGCAAGGTGGTGTAGCAGCGTGGTGGTGGAGCACTGGTGGTGGCGTCAATGCAGTGGAGGAGAGAATGAACCAATGCGTGGTGGTGGAGCACTGGTGGTGGCGTCAATGCAGTTGGTGTGTCGTCGTGGCGGTGCGTGCTGGTGGTGCGTGAAATGCGTGGTGGTGGCGCACTGGTGGTGGGTAAATGTAGTGGCGGAGGTAGGGTTTCGCGCAAGGAGAAGTTCGCTCGTGAATTTTGTGTAAGGGAGGGAAATTGAAATGGGGATACTGTATGTATGCGCGCAAAATTATAAAAAAAAATTGAAAGTGAAGGGCTGCGATTAGCCTAAAAACCGCAGCCCTTCATACAGTACGAAGGGATGCGTTTTCTTGTTAACCGCAACCCTTCACTAAAAGGGCTGCGGTTTCCTTTAAAACCGCAGCCCTTCATACAAGAAGGGTTGCGTTTTAAAAAAACGCAGCCCTTCCAGCGTAGCCCTTCCTTTTTTTTCCCCCCTAGTGAGGGGTTGTTTGTTCGAATAGTACTTCAAAAAAGTAGGTATAATAAAAGTATAAAACACATTCCTTCTATGTACATTTATGGTAAATAAATGCCTTTTTTGTCAAAAACTACCTAATAAATGTCCAATTTTGAAAACAACTATCATATAAAAAACTTTTTTAAGAGAACTACCTTATAAATTTTAAAACTTTGAGCAGCACTAGCAACTAACGGAAAATATTAGTCTGTTTTTGTTAAGTCGACACCACATTTCCCTCCCATTTTAATACCAATATGTTGTTCCTATCTTGTTTTGCATACTTGGAACAAAGGAACCCCTTTTGTTGTGGAATCTTACCCAATTCTCACCCAATTGAAGGTCAGCATGAAATTATCAGGTGAAATTCGACTCCCTCTTGTTATGGAAGGTAGGTATTATGGGATTAATGCTTCAATTAGTCAATTTTAGGTTTTTCCTTGCAATTATTCACTCATATTTAGGGTTTTCTTCTCATGCTTCAATTGTTCACTAATCAACGGCATATGGGGGACTAATCAGCAGTAGCACATGGGGGACTAATTACTTAATCAAATAAACTAAGGGAATAATTTAATCATTTGAATTAGGGAGGAATTATTTAATCAATTGTTCAGTTCACTTTAAGCAATAAACAATTAGGGTTTCCGATGAGTGCAATTAAAAATTAGGGCTCCCAATTAAATTTTCATGCAATGCCACATCATACAAAGCTTCAAAAATCGGTTAAATGGGTAAATATCGTACCATTGTTGTAGTTTCCCCTCTTTATTTGGGTGCAAGAAGAGTTTGTCCTATTTCCATGGAACCCTTTTGTACCCCGTCTTTGCTCCTTCTTCTAGGTCGATGACAATAACAATTTAAAGCGCTCAGTGATGTAAGAAATTCTGAGTGAAAAGTGATGAGGACTGGAGATTTGGACCGGGGAATCTTTAGTGCAAAGGTAATTTCTCAGGAGAGAGAGAACGAGAAAATTAATGGAAGATGACAAGATATTTAGAGTAATGGAGGATCTAAGAGACATTTCACAATGAGTTTTGGAGGGAAATAAAAGAGTGGGATCCACTTCACGGAACAGACTAACGTTTTCTGTTAGCTGGTAGTGCTACTGGATCAACGTTTTGGAATTTATAAGGGAGTTCTTTTGAAAAAGTTTTTAATAAGGTTGTTTTCAAAAGAGGACATTTATTAGGTAGTTTTTGACAAAAAAAGCATTGTAAATCTCATGTATCTATTATCTATATTCCTCACTTAAATAAATTGGCGCCACTGCGAACCCATGACATCGACCTGATTTATTTTCATCTTTGTGTAATACATTGTCCCATGCATTGATATTTAATGAGTCTGCATCCTCTAGAGTTTTAATAAAACTCTACAAGGTAGAGTTGTATCTGAACTATACATTTTAAAATCAACGGCTCATATTGGTGGGAGGGGAAAATTAGGGGGTGGATTTTGATGAGAAAAAATAGGGGGAGTTTTGGAAAGATAATAAAAGAGCCATTGATTTTTTTATTTAATTGTTGATATGCTCAAACTCTATCTTGTAGAGTTATTTTAGAACTTTAAAGGATCCAAATAGATATTTAATGGCATTGGATAATATTTAAATCCGGCACATCAAAGATCAAACCCTATTATACCCAACCGTCGGCAATAATAATACATACCCAGTGATGATTGAAAAAAAAAAAAGTACCCATTGATGTGAACATGGGCCTTTCGCCCATAAAAAAAATATGGGCCTTACTTTGGTTGTTTTAGGGGTCTTATATATAAATCTTTGTAGAAGAGTGCTGATCTATTTTGTACTTGCTTTGATGCTTCAAGAATGAGGCGTGTGTGAGGCGTAGTTGGAGTTCTGCGTCGTATGTGATTAAAGCTAGTGTTGTTCCTGACATTTTATAGGTTGGGGGCAGTGGCGGATGGTGGGTCACTACCATGGTTTGAAAATGTGGTTCGATTGGGGTGGCAAAAATGGTAGTGGAGTTGGAACAAAGAAGTTGAAGATAGACTGCATCGCAATTTCCATGTCATGATTTTTATAAGGGTCCTTTGTATAATAAGTTTTTTCAAGTGTTATTAATTTTTGGGTTTTTCTATGATATACCCCTGTGTTTTTTAAAATTCTATAATGTACCCCTAATGTTTTTTTATTCTACACTGTACCCCTGTGTTATTTTAGTTTTCTACACAGTACCCCTAGTGTGTATTAATGAAAACGGACGTTAAACATTTTTGAATGCCCATCCAAACCTCCCCATCCCATCCCATCCCATCCCCTCCACCCCAGCCCCTCCCCTCCACCGCACGCAGCTCCCAACCCTCCCCCCCCCCAAACCCTCCCCCTCTCCTCCACCGCAGCTCCCCCCCCCGAGCCCACCCCCCACCCCCTCCCCCTCTCCTCCACCGCAGCCTTCCCCCCGCCAGCCCAGCCCCCACCCCCTCCCCTTCGATTTCCTGCAGCTCCTAACCTCCTCCCCTTCGATTTCCTACAGCCCCCACCCCTCCCCTTCGATTTCCCGCTGCCCCCACCCCCTCCCCTTCGATTTCCCACAGCCCCTACCCCTCCCATTCGATACCCCTTCCCCTTCGATTTCCCGCAGCCCTTACCTCCTCCCCTTTGATTTCCCGTTGCCCCAAACCCCTCCCCTTCGATTTCCCGTTGCCCCCACCCCTCCCCCCATTGAATCTGGGTTGATTTTATATAAAAACAATGGTGATTGCGTCGGTCATGGTGGTTACGGGGGTGGAGGACTAGGCTGGTCATGGTGGTTGCGGGGGTGGAGGGGAGGGGGGGGGGGTGGGCTGGGGGGCTGGCAGGTGGGAAAGTTGAGAGAGAAGCCTAGAAATGCAAAGAGATAACGGTAAACGTTACGTTCATTTAACGTAGGGGTACTATGTAGAAAACTACAAAGACACAGGGGTACAATGTAGAATAAAAAAACATTAGGGGTACATTATAGAATTTTAAAAAACACAGGGGTATCTCATAGAAAAACCCTTAATTTTTTGTACTAAATATCATGAAACAAGACCCTTTCTTAAATCTGTTCCAAAAGAATAATCCCTTTAGTTATTACTTTTTTGTTTTTTTACTTGCAACATTTTTAATTTTAATAAGTTGCATAATACTTGGAACATTGACTTTTTTGGCAATATATTCTCTCTTTCTTTCTCCTAGTCGGTGAAAGCTAGGTCCTTTTTGTCACATTTTCTTTTCTTTTCTAAATTCTTGTGTCATACTTCAATATTGCAAATAGAAAAAAAGCAGAGGCAGTCCATAAAAGATTAAAAAGATCCTAAACATTATATTAATCAAATGTTTCATCCCTTTTGTTATCAAATAAATTAAAAAGGCAAGGTCAATATTGTCATTCAATAACCTCTTGTATAAAAAGCCTAGCCCTTTCCACCAAAAAAATGTCAACTTTGAAAAAGTAACTCTACTCTTATTTGATATAGTAATTAACGATTCATTTTTAAGAATCCTACTTCTAAATACAAAAGAAAAAGAACAAAAAAAAAGAGTAAAAAGGAAGACAAAAAAAAAAGGAATAAGGAATTACCACAAAGGCACAAACCCACTAGTCCCCATCCCCACCCATTTATGCCCTTCCCTCTCTTCAAAATTTTCTTTTCACTCTCTCTTCTTTCTCTCTTCTGAGTTTCTGCTTCAAAACCATGGCATTTTTTTTTCTGTTCTCTCATTTCCTCTTCTTCCACTCAATCAATTATGGCATTGAATCTGTGTTTTGCTCTTCTTCCTTGCGGTAGACATACCAGAAGCTAGAAATTCAGGGTCTTTTTGAGGAAAAAAAAAATTAAACTAGAACTTCATTTTTTTTCTCAGATAATGGTGGGTCACGTGACCCACCATGATTAAACGTGGCTCCGCCACTGGTTAGGGGTGAAAGTAAAACTCAGGACCTTTTATATAATGGTGGCAAAGCTACAATTTTCTCAACTAAGTAGCACTTCCTCGGTTCCTCTGACACTTTCACAGCAAACTAAGTACACTATGTTTTTTATGGTCACAATGTTTTTTCTTAAGTACACATCAAAATAGATAGTCAAAATCATGTATATATTTAAATAGTATTAAAGTCAAAGTGGGTAATTTAAAAAATGGAGGAAGTATGGTTTTAGGATAAGTATAAAATTTTATATAAAAAATGTATTATTTTCGACACTTACAACTTACTAACACCTAAATTAACATTACCGTAAATGGATCAAAATAACCCTACAATCAAAGAAAAGTACCATAACGTGGTATAGCCCTTTAAAAAGAAATTAAAGACGTTTGTTGCCATTACATGTCCTTGTAGGAAACTAACACTAATATGTTAATATAAAAAAATGAACTTCTTACATGAATTACCTTTTTCGTCTCACATTACTTCTCACACCTATCAATGATACATAACTTAAAGGATTAATATCAATTGTTATTTTATTAGAAAAATATGGATATGATACGAGATAGTAAAAAGGTTATTTTATTTGGAGGAGAGAGAGTAATGGGTCATGTTTGTTGAGAAAAAAAAGATTACAATAACATTGGGTTGTTTCCAGAAACAAAATTGCAAAGAGTAATGTAGGACAAATAAAAATAAAAGGTGTAAAAAGTATTGTGGGATAGAGAGTATAAAAGAAAAAATGTAAACATTAGTAAGTTATCAAACGTTAGTACTCCCTCCGTCCCATAATATAGTTTCCATTTCTTTTTGCACAGTCTCCAAGACGTACCTTTGACCTACAATATCTTCTATTTTGTATTAGTAAAAAATATAAAAAGTTGATAATATAAATCTAGACATTGAGACGAATATAACAAGACCCCACATGAGTATGTTTTTTTGTATACATTAATGAGAATATTTGGTCAAAGATTTTAAAGTTTGACTCCCAAAATGGAAATGGGAACTATATTATGGGACGGAGGGAGTAATTAGTAACGAAACATTAGTAAGTTATTCAGTTCCCGATGCTGTCATTTATTTGTAAATATGAAAGGAAACAAATCTCTAATTAAACCCCCAACCAACTGCCAAAATCTAAAAAATCATCTATTTTCTTTCAAAATCGTATCTCTCAAACTCTCTCAGATCTTTGCCTCTATTTCACCTTTGAACAATTGAACCTAATCGAATGTTGCCCACCTAACTAATCCCTTCTTGGGCTTCTACATTGGTGTCTTGGTTGCTCAATGTTCTAGAGGATTGAATGCAAATTGGGGGATATTGTAGATTGTATCAGGTATGTTTGCTTACATTTTCTTAATGTTTAATCGTAAGAAGATCGTATCAGTTTGTCTAAGTTAATGTGCAATGGTTGCATTGCTTTATTCGTAATGGGCAGGGAATAAGTATAGTTTTGTTTTCCTTTTGTATTAACAAATAAGTCATTGCATTGGAAGTGAATATACATCAGAGTTTCATATAACAACAGGCTCCCTCTCATATCATGTCTTTTTCATTAAGACATATCATCCAACCTCACCCGTTATTGCTCAAGACAAACTACTTTTGGACTGGACATGGAGTAGTTAGTTTTTTCCTAAAGTATGTAAGAGCTACTAGAGCTCCTGTTACTGTTTGTTTATGTCTATTTGGTTGTATTAGCATTAGGCTGTACTCTAATTTTAATTAATGCAAGTTTTCCTGATGTCAAAAAAAAAATTAGGGGAAGTGAATATACATATGGTAACGTTTGATGATCCAAGAAGAA
This sequence comes from Beta lomatogona, assembly GCA_947646795.1. Taxonomy (NCBI): domain Eukaryota; kingdom Viridiplantae; phylum Streptophyta; class Magnoliopsida; order Caryophyllales; family Amaranthaceae; genus Beta; species Beta lomatogona. The sequence goes on from CANSNZ010001163.1 coordinate 1,566,111, forward strand.
TGGAAAACTAAGAAGAAAAATTTACCCTTGTACGGATCTTGAGAACCAAAAGACCCATAAATCAACTTGCACTTTGGTAAAATGAAAGTACATGGTCGGCATGTGAACATGTTGGAAAACTAGCAAAAGCATGCATGGTTTTGTAACAATGCGATGCTCCCAATTTCATCCCAACCAATATATAGTTTGCATGTCAATCGTGTATATATTTGTTTATTAGATATACCGTATATCTTACTCCAATTTGATTGAAGAACTTGTCTTTTTTGCTTTCATTAACGTTTCGGGTATGAACAAAAACGCGTTAAAACTTGAGTGAAACATCTGCGAAACGCTCATTTCATCAGTCCATTAATCATTATCGCATTAAATTATAACATGTCGAAGCAATTTTAACATATAGAAGTACTCGTCTCAACTTGCTTCTTACGCTTAGGCTTTAGTTGATAGGAAGGTTGGGTATAGATCCTAAGTCCCACATCAGAAAGATAAGAAGGAGTTACCTAATATATAAGAATGCACTAAGGGCCTGGTCTCCCCAGCTTATTTTCAGTTCAGTTCAGTTCGATTCAGTTCAGTTATGTTCAGTTCAATTCAGTTCAGTTCATTTCAGTTCAGTACAGTTCAGTTCAGTTCAGTTCCTAAATGATAATCATTACTATTAATTAGTTATAATTTAATTCAGTTCAGTTCAGTTCAGCTCAGTTCAATTCAGTTCAGTTTAGTTCAATTCAGTTCAGTTCAGTTTAGTTCAGTTCAATTCAGTACTTCAGTTCAGTTGTTTTATGTCGAAGAGAACAGGCCCTAACTATATTAATATGGGACTTTTTGAGAAAAAAACAAATCCGTGCGGGCTAGCCCCAAAGCAGACAATATCTTACTAATTGTTGGAGAACGCATGGTGCAGAGTTAATTAGGGTGGATGTACCAATCTTCATAAGTTGCATGACTAAGTGAATGTATTAATTATAATGGACTTTTTCAATAAATGTTTAAGGGATTTAATGCGTATGACAAATATCGACTAAATTTTAAGTTATTTTTAATAAGTCATATTATTTCCTTTATAGCTTTTCACGTAGAGGCTGTTATTAATTAATTGCTAGAGTCAAGTAAATTAAAGGCCACAATTCTGAATATATTACCTAGAAATATCGTTGTCACAATCTCACAAATGATAAAACTTTGGATGTGTGCAACTTGTTTGATACATTTTGTTTTGAAGTTCTCTCGTTTTGTGACTTTTTGGGCTTAGGTTTTCAATAAACATGGAGCCATCAAGAAAACAAGCTTGACTTTTCTTGTCATGCTAACAAAAATAAGCCTTTTTTTCCCTTTCTAATGAAGCCAAGCTTGCAGTAGTGTGAGTTTGTGTGTTGGATTGTATTTAGTTAGATTGGGCTGTATTTATGTTGTACATATGTTTGGGCCATCTTGTATTACTTTGTATTGGCCCATGTGCTAGAATAACTCTACCTAGGGTTGTATAACTTTTGCAAAGGCAGTTGCTCAATACACAAGATACACAAAAAACTTCAAACATCATCACGACCTTGCTGCTGTGACATGGTATCAGAGCCGGACAACTGGCCTGCTCGCCGGACTTGCTAGCCATCCTGCCGGAACCCTAGCCTCACCCGAGTGAATCGCGAGGGACCCAAATTATGTCATGGGCGACGAGAAAAAATTAGTGAATGCTGAAAAAGGAGAGTGGCATGTGACAGCCACCTCCCCGTACTACCTTGGCTCCGGTGACCAGCTGGGGAACCTGATTACTCACGTGGTGTTTACAGGGGAAAATTACGTGAGTTGGGCGAGGGCTATGACCCTCTCCCTTAGAGCCCGACGCAAATTCGGGTTTGTTAATGGGGTGATATGCAAACTCGAGGAGCCTAATGCTTTGCTTGATTGGGATACGGTTCATTCGATGATCGTATCGTGGATGCTACGCAGCATGGAACCGAAAATCGCAGCCACGATTCCTTTGCACGATAATGCTAAGGAGTTGTGGGATTACCTTGAACGTCGATTTTGTGTGGCGAATGGGCCACGTATACAACAACTCAAGGCTGCTATAACTGATTGTAAACAGACAAAGACCATGAGTATTGATGAGTATTACACAAAGCTCATGGGGTATTATGACGAGTTGGCAAGATTGAAGCCCGTGCCATCGTGCGAGTGTAAGAAGTGTGATTGTGGAATCACTTTGAGATTATCGCAGGACAGGGACAAAGAAATTCTCCACCAATTCCTCATTGGTTTGGACAATGACACATATGGTGCTGTGCGCACCAACTTGCACTCCCAGCAGCCTTTGGGGGATTTAAATCGTGCCTATCAAGCACTTGTTCAAGCGTAGCAGTCGAAGGCAGTGGGTCGTGGACGTAGCACTCATGAGAGTGTTCATGCATTTCTTGCTCAGGCCGAAATGGGGAAAGGCAGGTATGACCGCGTGGATAAGAGCAAGCTTCTATGCTCCCACTGTAAGCAACGGGGACACGAGGTAAGCACATGCTTTAAAATTCATGGCAACCCAGCGTGGTATAATGAGAGGCTTCATGCACGTCAATCCGGGCGCACAGACAGCGCTGGATGTGCCGATGGTGGTGCTGGGGCAGCCAAGGCTGCATTAGGGGTTGGTGCTTCTACCTCGGGTGCAGGCTCGTCGGGGTCTGGTGGGTCAGCTCGAGGTGCAGGAGGCGGCGCGTGCACACGCTGTTAGTGATGGTGATGGTGCGTTCGGCATTGGGGGCGTGAGTCCTGGTACCTCGCTTGCTAATCTTACACCACAGCAGATACAAACTTTGATGAATCTTATTAATTATAATGAACAGTCCACTAGTGACCGAATGACAGGTGAGAATCATGATTTTGAGTGGATTATCGATACTGGAGCTTCTCGTCACATCATTGGAACTTTATCTATTTTACATAATGTGCGTGATATTCCGGGATGCCCTGTAGGTCTTCCTAATGGGCATTCGGCCCTTGCCACTCAACAAGGGGATGTGTGTCTCCATGACAACCTTGTATTGTGTGATGTGCTATTTGTTCCAGAGTTCTCTTGCAATTTGATTTTCGTATCTCATTTGGTGTCTGATAATGCATGTATTATTCAATTCACTCCTTTTGTGTGCTATACCGGACCGACCTTCAGGGACTCTGATTGGAGCAGGTGAACGGCGAGGGGGCCTTTACTTCTTCCGCAACGTAGTTGTGGTTCAAGCAGTTAGTGTTGATGGTGTAAGTGATTTTGATTTGTGGCATCAAAGGTTAGGCCACCCTTCGGAATGAGTTGTGAAGCTTCTTCCTGCTATTCGTTCTAGTGTTCATAGGAAGAGATTGAATAAATTTGTGATGTTTGTCTTTTAGCCAAACAAACTCGTGATAGTTTTCCTGTTAGCGACAATAAAGCTAGTCGATTATTTGAATTGATACATTGTGACCTATGAGGCCCCTATAGTACCCCTTCTTCTTGTGGGGCGGTTTATTTTTTGACAATTGTTGATGATTATTCCCGTGCTGCGTGGGTTTATCTCTTGAATAATAAAACTGGAGTTTGCCACTATTTTACCTCTTTCTTTGCTATGGTCACCTGTGAATTTCAAACCACTGTTAAAACTGTTCGTAGTGACAATTGTACTGAGTTCAATTGTATGCATGATTTCTTTCAACGTAGTGGTATCTTGTTTCAAACCTCTTGTAGTGGCACCCACAACAACATGGGCGAGTTGAGAGAAAGCATCATATTCTCAATGTGAGTAGAGCCTTGATGTTTCAAGCCAACCTTCCTGTGCATTTTTGGGGAGAATGTGTGCTCACAGCCGTTCATTTAATTAACCGTACCCCTTCTGGAGTCTTGGGGAATAAAACACCATATGAAATGATTTTTGGTACGGTCATGCACCTGAATTTGATCTTTTGCGGGTGTTGGGTGTTTGTGCTTTGCTCATAATCAGAAAGCCAAAAGGGATAAATTTGCTCCTCGGAGTCGTAAGTGTATATTTCTTGGATATGCTACGGGGAAGAAAGGGTGGAAATTGTAATTTTGGAGAGTGGAGACATCTTTGTGTCAAGAGATATTCAATTTTTTGAACAATCTTTTCCCTACATTTCTTCTCCTACTGCTTTACCTCACCAAAATGACCCTTTTCCCTCTTCTCCAAATTCTTTTCCTTTCGCTGATGACCCGTCAGATTTCATCTGCCCATCCTCTACATCCGGCCCAAATCTCCCTAGCCCACTTCCCACGTCTTCAGCTCCCCTTGAGTTTGCCTGCACCTGGTCCAGCTTCCTTACCCCCTGCTTCATTACCCGCCTATAGCCCAGAACCCTCTGATCCTATTTCCTCAGCCCAGCCCACGTTCCCTGACCCACTCCTCTCCGCCTCACCTAATTTAACCCCCTCGGCCCACATTGAATCCCCTTCTTCTCCTCCTTTGGGGAGCGGACATCGTGCCAAGCAGCCAAACACTCTTTTGCGGGATTACGTTGTGCACACGGTGACAGCGAGCCCCTCCTCCAGGTTCACTTCATGTTCCGAGTCCCTCAGGTACTACTCCTTATCCTATAGCTCACTTTGTGAATTGTGATAATTTTTCTATGCGACACCGTGCTTCTCTTGCAGCAGTTGATGAGGGGCTTGAGCCCAAATCTTTTAAGGAGGCTATGGAGTATTCTGGTTGGCGGGAGGCTATGCAGAAAGAAATCACTACTCTTGAAGATAACAGTACTTGGGTCATGACTTCTCTTCCTCCATGGAAGAAAGCTTTGGCTGCAAATGGGTGTATAAGATCAAATATAATTCTGATAGCAGCATTGAGCGTCTCAAAGCTCGATTAGTTATTCTTGGTAATCATCAGGTGGAGAGGATTGATTATAATGAGACGTTTGCTCCTGTGGCCAAAATGATCACCGTTCGGGCTTTCCTTGCCGTTGCTGCAGCTCAAAATTGGGAGGCTCATCAGATGGATGTCCATAATGCCTTTCTTCATAGTGATCTTGATGAAGAAGTGTATATGAAGCTTCCCCCCGGCTTCATTCCTTCCTCTCCTGGTCAGGTTTGTAAGTTGCAGAAATCTCTTTATGGTCTTCGCCAGGCCCCTCGGTGTTGGTTTGCTAAACTTACCGCTTCTTTGCGCCAATATGGTTTTTCTCACTCTTACTCTGACTATTCTCTTTTCACTTACTGTCGTGGGGCTATTCGTTTGCACCTCCTTGTGTATGTTGATGACATCATTATTTCTGGGAATGATTCTGCTGCTTTGTCCGCTTTTAAAGCTTATCTTGGTGATTGTTTTCGTATGAAGGATCTGGGTTCTCTGAAATATATTCTTGGCATCAAAGTTGCTCGTAGTTCTGATCGTTTCTTCCTATCTCAGAGGAAGTATGCTCTCAATATTATCTCTGAAACAGGTATCTTAGGTGCCAAGCCTGCTGACACCCCTCTCGAGCAAAATCACAATCTGGCTCTTGCCGATGGGCCTTTGTATTCGGATGCTTCTCAGTATAGGCGCCTTGTGGGCCGCCTCATCTACCTGGCTTTTACTCGTCCTGATCTTGCTTATGTGGTTCATGTTCTTGCTCAGTTTATGCATGAGCCTCGTGTAGAGCATTGGGAGGCTGCTCTCCGTGTGGTACGGTCTTAAAGGATGCTCCGGGCAGGGCATTGTTCTTTCCTCTGCTTGTGATCTCCACTTGACTGCTTGGTGTGACTCAGATTGGGCTAGCTTCCCTCTTACTCGTCGATCTGTTACTGGTTGGATTGTATTTCTTGGGTCTTCACCCATCTCCTGGAAGATTCGGAAACAAACACACCTGTTTCTCGCTCCTCTACCGAAGCCGAATATCGTTCCATGGCGAATGTGACAGCTGAATTGAAGTGGCTTCGCGCTCTTCTTGGTAGTCTTGGTGTATCTCATTTTGGCGCTTGCTCTTTTTTGTGTGATAGTAAATCTACCCTTTATATTGCTCAGAACCCTGTATTTCATGAGCGTACGAAGCATATAGAAGTTGATTGTCACTATATTCGTGATGACATCCAAGCTGGTCTTATCTCTACTGCACATGTCTCTACTACAAAACAACTTGCAGATTTTTTCACTAAGGCTCTTGGTGTTCGTCAATTCCAGTATTTACTTGGCAAGTTGGGCATTTGTGATCCTCATGCTCCAACTTGAGGGGGGGGTTGGATTGTATTTAGTTAGATTGGGTTGTATTTATGTTGTACATATGTTTGGGCCATCTTGTATTACTTTGTATTGGTCCATGTGCTAGAATAACTCTACCTAGGGTTGTATAACTTTTGCAAAGGCAGTTGCTCAATACACAAGATACACAAAAACCTTCAAACATCATCACGACCTTGCTGCCGTGACATTGTGAAAGCTGGGTGATGGTGGTGGTTGTGACTTGTGAGAGTAATACATAAATTAGGAACTGACCTAATGATCATGTTTTATTATGACTTTCCCATTTGCACTTCGTAGGAATGGATCAGAGATTGAAGTTATGATTTAAGAGAGCGAGGGTAAGTCACTTCCCATCCCAACGAAGCATCAGTTCCCCATTTCATCCATTTTATGGCAAACAAAAAAATTGTCAAACATGCAACCCTCGATTTGCAATAATCAAACAAGGATCCAAATTTGCACGATTCTTTTCATCTTATAAATTAAGACAAATTGTAATGAATTCCAATAGATTATTAAACAAACTTAAATTGCCATTTTTTTTTGCATTCTTATAATGTATATATTGTATTTTGTTTAAATTTACATGAATAACCGAAATTATGTACGATCATTTTTCTCATAACAATCCCAAATATACATTAGTTGCTGAGTTGGGTCATGGGGTTGGGAAAAAGGAAATTACTGCTTTTGAGCTATGGTTTATTGGCCACATGAACAAAGATCTTTGAATATTCCATAGCCATTTGTTGAACTATGGACATATTCCATTGGAATGGAATCGGATGCTCTTAGTTCTCATCCCGAAAGTTGTACCTCCGGAAGAGGTAAATCAACTTCGCCCCATTAGTCTTTGTAATGTAATTTATAAATGTACAGCTAAATGTATGGTGAACCGGATGAAGCACTTTCTCCCTAACCTTATTGCTGATTATCAAAATGCTTTTGTGTCGGGTCGTCATATGGATAATAATATTCTTATATCTCATGAGTTAACACATATGATAAACAAGCAAAGAACAGGTTCTCGACATTTTGCGGCCCTCAAGCTTGACATGAATAAAGCATACGACCGAGTAAGCTGGATCTTTTTATTGAAGATTTTAGCAGCGTATGGCTTTCCTCCTAAATGGATTCAACTTGTTCAACAATGTGTTACTACAGTCTCGTATCAAATCATCATTAATGGAGCGGCCACCCCACCTTTTATTCCAACTTGTGGCCTGCGTCAGGGAGATCCATTATCTCCGTATCTATTCCTCTTCTGTATGGACATCCTCTCTCGTATGACCACTTTAGCCACTGATATCCGCCAGTTTCAGGGAATCAAGATTGGAAGCCAGGGTCCTACAATATCTCATCTCATCTTCGCAGATGACTCATTGTTCTTTTTCAAGGTTTCTAAGGATGCATGTGAAGCGGTCTAGTATATAATTAACAGATTTTGCAACATTTCAGGGAATATATATTGTCAATCTTCAAAAATCTTTTGAAAAGTTCAGCCCTAATATTCCAGAACATAGTCAACAAGAGTACAAATCAATCCTTCGGATGAATGCTCACCCCTCTCTTGGCAAATATCTAGGCGTTCAAGTGGATATTCAGGATAACAAGGTTACACATTTCACTCCATTATTGGATAAAATATAGACAACAATCACTCGATGGAGCCACAAGTGTATTTCTTCGGCAAAATTAGCTTATTATTATTAATTCTATCCTTGTGGCATCTATAATGCATCATTTATCAGTCTTCCGCATTCCTGCTACTATTTCTCACAAAATTGATGGCATGATGGCAAGGTTTTTCTGGCAGAGTTCGAATTCTTCAGGTATTCATTGGAAAAAACGAGATCTATTACATCGCCTAAAAGGTCTTGGTGGTCTTGGAATCCGCAATATTGGTATTTTCAATCAAGTACTTTTGATAAAAAAAAGTCTAGCGCATACAACACAATCCTCAACTACTTTTTTTGCGCGTATTCCGAAGTTCAGGGGCCTCAAATCCCCTTCTTAAGCGCAATATTTCTTGGGGAAGAAAGGGATTAAACATGGCTGCTCAGATACTGCACAACAATTGCGTATGGAAGGTCGAAGATGGCACACAAATCAATGCATCCACACAAAAATAGGTGCAGGGGTTTGTTCCTATTTTTCATGACAACTTTCCATTAAGGGACGTGGCTACTGTCAAGGTGGCTGATCTCATTCTACCTAATTATCAAGGGTGGGACATTGGAAAGGTTAACTATCTTTTTGAACCTACAAGTGCCCGCAATATCAAAAGCATGGAGTTGCACTCTCAACTTCATATGCAGGATTTAAAATATTGGGGGCTAACTAGGTCCGAGAACTACTCTACCAAGTCGGGGTACTATGTTGTACTCCAACACCAGCAAAATGAAACATGTAGCATGACAGATCCCAGGGATATGAGTTTTTTCAGCATCTTATGGGGTTTGAACATCATGCTTAAATGGAAGCTTTTCTTATGGAAGCTTTGGCATAATGGGCTGGCGACTAATCAGAATCTCTTCCGACGCCAATTGGGCCTCATGCTTCTTGGCCAATTTGTCTTTACAATGAAGAGAACCACCAGAACCTATTTAAGGAGTGTCTGTTAGCAGTAGAAGCTTGGGCCATCGCCAACCTAGGCGTTCAATCATTGGATGGGCCTAACGCTGAGTTCCGTGATTGGCTTCAAAGCTGTTTGATTACTCTACGAACCCAAGATGGTTATAATGGCACTCGTCTACCCTCCTTTGCAGGTACATTATGGGCCATTTGGACAACGAGAAATGAAGAAGTTTGTCGCCAAAATCGAGCTACCGTCCAACTCCTCACTATACACATCAAGGAAAGTGCCAGCCAACACCTCATATTCACCAAGGATTACCCTAACCACACACCTCGACCTCCGGAGATCCTTAAACCACCAGGTTTTTTAGTAGCTCACCTTGACCGATCTCGGTGGGGTACCCCAAATACTACTATCTTGTTAGATGGAGCATGGGACAAGGCCATAAACATGGGTGGGGCTGCGTGGATAGCTGAAACCATGCAAAGGTATAATAGCATTCAACAAGGAAACATGTTTCTTCGCCTCTTCTGCTATCTTCACCAAAGCCACGACATCTCTCATGGCACTTCAATAGGCAACACAGCAAGTATTAGGTCAGTTCAGCTTAAGACAGATTCGGGGCTTCTGGTGAACCTTTTAACGGTTGCCGCTGCTCAGGATATCACCATAAAACATACGCTTCAGCTTATTCGATCCACAACCACCTCCTTTCATTGGTGTGCTCTTGTCAAGGTTAGCAGGGATCAAGTCACGCCAACTCATGGAATAGCCCGTTGGTGTTGCCTCAATAGAATGCCTTTTTGTTAATGTTTTTTTTAAGCTTTTATTTGTAAGTTCTCTCGATGTCAAAAAAAAAAAGAAAAAAAAGAAGAACACATATTTAAGTATTTAATCCACGTAAAACCAAAGCACTCTTGACAAATTTAGTACTCCCTCCGTCCCAAAATATAGTTCCCATTTCCATATTGGGTGTCCCAAAATATAGTACCCATTTCCATTTTTAGTTTCACATTTTTCCGTAATTTGTCTAGAAAAATCTTGTCCCATCATTTATTTGCTTCTTGAATTTTGTTTTTTGCTTTGTTTATTCAACCCAAGTGTTACAATTAATGCTCTTTCACCAATTATTCTCCATTCTCTCTCCTAAAATCATCTTTTCCAATACAATATTTATTTAAATAAATAAAAAACATTTACTATCCCTCTTAGATTCTACTTGTATAAATTACCGTGAAAAAAGGGAAATGGGAATTATAATTTGGGACGGAGAGAGTACTAATTATAAGAGACATGAATATCAATAGTGGCACCTAATTAATGTCTGGGTCTTTTGGAAGACTCAGATTGTTAGACATCAACATTTTCCCACACTTTTACGGAGGAATTGTCTTTCATCAATGTGTCTGCTCCATAGATATCTTTTTCTACTGTTAATCCTGAGTGATTACCATATTAAACATCACTACAAAAACCAAACAGCATTAACACAATTGAAAAGTTAATAGTCATTGCCATACCAACTCACCAATAATGATCATCTATGGCCAAAAAAAGTAACATAAATCCAAAGAAGCAATAATAGTATAATAGGAAAGTATCCATTTTGGACCACCAAATTTAGATTTTTTCTTTGTAACAAGCCCGCCACACGCTCATTTTCTTGGCGGTGTTGGAGCCTTGGAGGCTTTATCAGATGATGATGACATGATAGTTACTACTATAAGGAAGTGTTGACACATCTCAAAATTAAGTGAAAAAAAGTAGGGAAATTTCTTCAGGTACCCCTGAGGTTTTGCGTAATTCTCAAGATACCCCCCATATCTGGGGAATTCCTCAGATACCCCTGAGGTTTATGTTTGGGCTAAAATACCCTTACTCTGGACGGAACTCTAACGCTGTTAGGTTTTCCTCTCTTTCTCCCCCAATTTTCTTTCTCTCCACCATCATCCTCCATTGATGAACCTCCAAGCTTTCTCTCTCCTCCCACCATCTTCCATTTTGGACATTCTAAACCTCAGAATTTTCTCTCTCTCCTCCCACCATCCTCCATTATTATTTTTCTTGAATTTTCGGGTTGTTTCTTGAATTTTCTGATAGTTAATTTTTTTTCTCTCCCCTATCCATCTCCATCTTCTTCATCTCTCCTCCCATCTTCTTCACCACTCATCTCCTCTTCTTCAGCTTGCCGCCTCAGCCTCGCTACCCAGCTCGCCGGAAGTCGATAACTCATCTCCAGTTTTTTCTCACCCAATCATCTACAAACAAACACAGGAGAGAGAAAATTCAAAAAATTATTCAACAGATCCGAAGATGAATTCTTCCTTGATCGAGTATTGCACTCATTTGATTGATTGATTTTGTTTGATTTGAGTTTGATTTTGGTTCGGATTTCTGATTCAAGGAACTAATTGTAATTACAGAATTTTGGGGGAAGATGTTATTACTATTGCTAGAATGTCCTGAAGTATTTATCATATCGAGTAATAATTTAAGAGTAAAATATCTTCTGAATTCTTCCATGTATAGCACAGACCTAAACTTTCACTACACAGCAAAGAGAAGACAGAATATTTCACAAGAATTACCCAAACTAAATATTATATCCTATGAATCTGCAGTAGGGATGGCAATGGGTCCAGGACCCTACCCAGACCCACCCAGACCCTACCATAAAATTAGGGTACGTGTCTAAGTGTTTTGGACCCTATGGCTAAGGGTAGGGTATGGGTCTTGGTCCTATCGGGTAAGGGTAGGGTAAGGGTCCACTCCTCAAATACCCATACCCTACCCAAATCCTACCCATAGGCCATAGACCCATCTAAACTAATATATATATATACATATATATATATATATACATATATATATATACATATACATATATATATATACATATACATATATATATATACATATACATATATATATATACATATACATATATATATATATATATTTTAAGATAAATATATATATATAAACATATCAATCCTTCCAGACTTCCAATAAAACTAAAACCTTCCCTCAGTTAGGAACCTTAGTCGCAAATCGCAATCAAGTAAAAATATATTTATTTATATTTTGATGTATGAGACTTTTGGGATGTGCAAAAAATATGTATTGGTATGGAATGTACGTGATATTATATGTGCTAATTGCAAAATTAATATATGAAATTGTGCTTAACGATTATATATACATGTGAAAATGTAAGCGGATTTATTTTTGTGTTGGACCCATTTTAGACCCTAGACCCTCCCCATACCCTATCGAACCCTACGGGTACGGGTAAGGGTCCTAAAAAAACTACCCTATGGATACGGGTAGGGTATGGGTCTACATCCAAAAGTTTGGGTATGGGTAAGGATCTAGTCTTACCCTACCCATACCCTACCCATTGCCATCCCTAATCTGCAGCAAAGAAGACGACTAAGCTCAGTTTGTTGTCACTAATAAGCAAAGAAGAAGACGGGGTACTAACGGTGCTCTGGGGGTGCTGCTGTTCTGGCGGTGCACCGGCGAGGTTGCGTAGGTGGTGCGGCGAACTGAAGAAGAGGAGATGAGTGGTGAAGAAGATGGGAGGAGAGATGAAGAAGATGAAGATGGAGAGGGGAGAAAAAAAATTAACGGTGTTAACCTGTCGTCATTAGTAAGGGTATTTTAGCTCCAAACATAAACCTCAGGGGTATCTGAGGAATTCCCCAAATGTGGGGGGTATCTTGGGAATTACGCCAAACCTCAGGGGTACCTGAGGAAATATCCCAAAAAAGTATTGACACATCTCAAAATTAATAAAAAAGGGTATTAAAATATCTTCGAATTTGGACAAAATATATATTCACCTTCAACAATGTTTTGTAATTACTCTTTACTGAAAATCATGATCAAATTCTGTTTCAGATAATTTAAAATTATGGGTTTATCATACTTACTCTATAATAGTTCGGTAGGTAAATACTAATCCGTTTGTACACAAATTTCTTATTATCAAAACATAAATAAATGGTGTCTGTATCCTTATCCATCAACACAGGGAAAAATGAATCTTAAACACCTCCCAAACAAGGAGAATTTAAACACATTCTAAACAGAACACTAAAAAAATCAGGGGAAGCAAGAATAAAACAGAAAAGAAGGGGTTAATTATCTGTTGACCATGAATTAGAAACACATCAACAAAACAACATAACATTACACGTATTCTCACCTAACTCTATACACATATTACCGTGGATGTGACACCGAATATGACCATGGAACAACTTGATTTTCTTCATCATCTTCATGCTCATCATCATCACCATTGTCACTCTCATCTTCTTCAAAACCATTATCTCCATCGTCGTCGTCGTCATCATCATTACTTCCACCACCATCATCTTCATCATCATCAAGATCTTCATCTTCATGGTTGTCACCATTCTTTACATCTCTACGCCTTGCAATAGCCCTATTGGAACTAAGGCATGTAGGGCAAAACAGACACAGTAGGCCCGAACTTAGGCCCGGAACCCGTCCATAGTGTAGGAGATTGACAAACATGGCACAGAAGAGTCCTTGAGTGTTTTGCAACAAGAAAATTAGCACCATGTATTTTGGAATCACATTCATAGCATAGATTTGCTTGATCTGATTCACAATATATTTTAGCAAGATTGCTACATAGCTCACATTTTCTCTTCATCCTCATTTCTCTAAAAAGAAGGGCGAATAATCTATTTGTTTTCCTTTATTTAATCCTCTTTCTTTGAGGGGGAGAAAATGATGAGAAAAAGCATATAGTTAATGGGATGTTAGATGTGAATAGAGGGCATGTATGGCTTGTGTTGTGGTGGGTTTTTAGAGATTTGAAGGTTATTTTTTTCTTTCTTTCTTTGCTTATTCTAGTGACAACTAGGAGAAGTTGTGGTTGTTATCATTTGCTTTAAAGTGTAAATTATTACAAACCATATGATATGATTCTTCAGGTGGATTCAATAGGTTCATAAAGGTTTGTTTAGTGATTTTATTCTCTCTCTCTTACTAGTTTAAGAAGGTTGACCCAACTGAACATGTTATAGAGTATCAAGTATGTACGCAAATAACTCTAGTTTGACATAATTAATTCAACTAAAAGTTAAACTTGATGAATGCTTGGAAGTCAAATTGATACATCATCTCATTCGTAATGCCCATTTCTATTGAAATGTGCTTTTTATTGATTCTGACGAACAAAATGTTCAAACTCAAATAAAACATACGTCCATTTCATAAACGTTGGGCTATTCAATTCACCTAATCTGATTGAAACTTACTTATACTAAACTGAAATTATTTTTATTTATTAAAACTAATTTTTCGGTTTTTTTCTTATTTATAAATGTACTAATTTGTACTAATTTATATTTTTTTTTAAGATAAGATGAATATCTCTTGCATAAGTGGGAGGGAAATTTGGGATCCCACTTTACAAGGGACAAGAAACAAACCCTTATTTCTTACTAATTTATATACTTGTTTACTAAATCTTATTGTTATACGGTGAACAATCATGATTTTTGGGCTAAGATATTTTGCCAACGCGAATACTCTCTTTGCATTTTAATAAATATAACACAATACTTTAATTTTTACAGTCCTTAATACACATCTTTGTTTATTAACAGCTCTAATACGTTACACCCTTCATTCTCTTTTGTCCTATTTGTTTGTTTATTTTTCGTGTTTGCCAATGTACATTATATATCATTAATATTTTTAATTACATGTTAGTAAAATTTATAAGAATTTGATATTATCTAATGTACATATTAAGGCTATGTTTCCTCTTATATATTGAAAATAATTTAGAAGATTCTCTTTTTACTTCTAAATAGTGTCAATATTCCATTAGAAAGAGTAAAAGGAAATGGAATGGATGGAGTAATAGTAGAAACATCCTATATGATATATAGCTTAATTTGTACTTCCAACACTTTTATATAATAGGAATATTTTATTTTTTCAATTGGATAACAAAAGAAGTGAAGAAGGTAGAGATAAGAAGAGTAAATGTAAGAAAAAGGTAAAAAAAAATAAAAAATAAAAAGAAAAGTTGAAAGAAGGATAGTTAAATTAAGAGAGAGATCGATACACTGATTAGGTTGTACAATTTAAAGAAGGGAAATTTCCTCATGTACCCCTGAGGTTTGACGTAATTCTCAAATTACCCCACACATTTGGGGAATTTCTCAGATACCCCTGAACTTTGTGTTTGAGCTCAAAATACCCTTATCATATACCGAAATTCAAGTGCATAGATTTTTTAAGGTACCCTTGAAACTTAAACTTTGAACTTCAAAATTCAAGAAGGGTATTTTGAGAATTAAGCCAAACGTCAAGGATACCTCAGGAAATAACCTTTTAAAGAAAATAAGTCAAAGTACAAGAAAAGGAAG
Organism: Beta lomatogona; assembly: GCA_947646795.1. Lineage (NCBI taxonomy): Eukaryota > Viridiplantae > Streptophyta > Magnoliopsida > Caryophyllales > Amaranthaceae > Beta > Beta lomatogona. The sequence goes on from CANSNZ010001163.1 coordinate 1,581,302, forward strand.
TTTATACTCCCTCTCATTTTAATTAGTTTACCTACTTTCCTTGTTAGGTTGTTATTTGTTAGTTTACGACTCCTTCTTTTCTGTTTTTGGAATAGTCCTACCAATTTTATATTATATCTTTACAATAAAGTTTACCCACTATCCTTTTTCTCTTGGCCCACAATATTAATTTCACTACAATATGCAATAAGTTAATACTTTTTCTTTTTAAAAGGCGCATACTTATTTCTCCTAAAATTTTATGTCCAAATAAATGAGAAAACTAATAAAAATCGGGAGGAGTATTAACAAAAAAATGCAACCAAACTTTCTTTAGATTCTTAGTGAGTAAAAATTAAAAACTTAGAAGCTCCTTAGTTCGTAGTCCTTATTACATTGAGAAAGAATGTCCCTCCGTCAATCTTTCTTTAGGTTTAGAGACAATTTAGAATTTTAGGATTATTGGAGAAAGGGGTGAAAATATCGAGTTTAGAAGAAGAAACATCTAATCTCAAATTTTAGGTGATTTTTTTTTTGGGGTAAGTCAAGAAAGCTTAGGCTAGATCTCTTATTCCAAGGACTAGCCTAAAACATTCTTACAGGTAATGAAAGAAAAATCGATACAATAAGATGAGAAACCAATAAAGGAGGGCAGGGTAATAATGACCCTTGTGAGCCATGAAATACGCCGCTATTCGGCTCTCGAAAAAAGTCAAAAACCCGATTAGAGATGGCATTGGATCTTGGACTAGCTCACTGTTTATGTTGATTTTTGCCTTAACGACACATATTAATATTGGGATGTCTACAACCAGATTGTAACGATTTAAAGAATGTAAACGCAAGGGAAATCAAGGGGAATGACATAAGGAAATGGTGACGCGGAAAAACCCCAATGAAGATGGGTAAAAACCCACGGGTGGAGATGAGTCCACCAATCTACTATATGCAATTGACGCTCAGAGTGAACGACAATCAATACACCCTAGGATGATAGATCTAAATACAAAGTGTGAATAGTAAACAAAAATGGTGTTATGGAATTGTAAATAATGCTTAAGTAAATGCTCTTGTGCTCTCGAGTGTTTAATATGCATCAGTAGCAGTGGTGATAGCTTGTAACCCTTTTCTAATGAACTCAATTAGCTTTATATAATCTTCCACGCTTGACGCCATCCCAAGAATCTCGGAAGTAGTTAGCAATAATCCCGCATTGATCTTCCTATAATTATGCCACGATGCTTGACGAGCCTTTTGAACGTTGCACTGATGAATAAAGTGACGACCCAGTCTTCCTAATTCTTCGTTGGTCCTTTGACTCAGTCCTAGTGTCATGTCGCTCGCTCATTGTGTCAACGTCAATATGTAAAATTCAGCCATAACACCTACAAATTTGAAATTTTGGATCTAGTGGATCTAAGTTGGATCCAGATCCAGGGTATTGACGGATGGGATTCGGATCTAATAAGATCCAGATTCAGTCTCGATCCAACTTGGAGATCCATTTTCTATTGTGAAATTTATCAACATATGTAATAATTAAATAATAATATATTTTTATGATAATTATTATAGTCTTATAAATGTTCTTCTAAAAATGTAAACTTAACTAAGTGATTGATAATTATATTACAATAATAATTTTTCTAGGTGCTTTTTCCAAGTAAAAAAAATTATGTGGATTCGAGTGAGCTAATGAATTTGGATCTGACTTTTTTGGATCCTGCAAATCTGGGTCGTATCCAGATCATGTATAAATATATGGATCCAGATTTAGATCCACAAGGATCCGACCCAAATATGTCCGGTTGCTATTCCTAAATCCGACATTGATCAAACCTCGATAGCTCCAAACCTACATCATTAATGATTTTCGGTTTTACCAATATCTTGTTTTTCGCCACATTCTCTATAAAAATAAAAAGAATTACCTAAAAGTTGAGGCCACGTGGTATAATCTCTTAGGGCTCGTTCGGTATCATTGTGGTTTTCAGTTTTTTGGTTTTTTGTATTTAAAAGCCATATAATATATGTCTTACAATGGATAAAAAATAAATCAAACTTATTACACACATGATGATTTTGAAAACTGACAACTCAAAAATGAAAACCATTTTTTATGGTTTCCTGATTTTTGTTTTTAGTTTTCAAAAAAACTGAAAACTGAAAACAAAAAACGATAACGAACGAGCCCTTAACTATTAAAAGTTATGATATCTTAAGAATATTATTGTGGAGAAATCCAAAAACATTACATAGTAACATAACACTTATTTAATAGTTCTTCTTCGTAAAAATATATGGTCAAAGTCAAATCTGTAAACAATATCAAAAGTTAAGGTTGAACCAACTAAAATTGATAGCAAATGGAGTGAGTGTTTGTTTTGCTGCCGTATAAGGCCTTGGGCTTTAAATACGGCATACCAATATTCGCCTGGCTAGCCCAAGCGTAGGAGTAGGATCAATATGTGAATGACTTTGCCAATTCAATTCTTTATTTTTATTTTTTTTTGGGTGCAAAAAAGTCCAGGCTAAGTGAACCGGCGTCTAGCCATGTTTTAAGTAGGCACAGGACCCAGGTCCCAAAGCAGGTGTCCATGTCCCGCTCCCTAATAAATTCAACTTCTTTTTTTTTTGAGGGCCCTAATAAATTCACCTAAAATTTTGACACTTAACCCGTTTTATAATTGGTTATAAATGGTGGTAATGAGATATATGTAAATTTTTGAAGAAAATCATTATTCATTCCCATGATAATGCTAATTTATCCTAAAGTGACTATCTTTCTTCGTAAATTTTCATTGTCATGTAATGAAAATTGATTCCCATTGGAGAAAAACACACGAGTTTAGAGGTGAGATTGCTTCCCCAAAGAGAAAAAAAACACAAACTAGGGAGTTGAAATTACCTCCCCATGGAGATTTTAATTGTGATTCCCTTGTAACATTACACTTAAAATTCATTCTTATTATCACCATTTATTAATGACTACCAAACTAGCTGTTAGTGTTTATTTTCATGCCATGTTTATTCGTTTTTTTAAAACAACAAAATTTAGGATAGTGTATGAAGTATAATTTCTATAATTTTTGATCAGTTTTTATATAAGACCTTGTGACTTATAATTATTTGTCAAATGGAGCCTAATTGACCCACTAAAAGAAAGCCAACACTCCTACTTTCCTTCTCTCTTTTGTCTCTCTCTTTGCCAGCAAATTCCATGACTGTGATCCTAAGTTCCTAACCTTTTTTTTTCGATTAAAGGGAACAATTAAATTAGCAGATACTCCCTCCGTTCCAGAATACTCTTGACACTTATCAATGCACGTAGTTTTAGATGATAAGTTGTTGCTTGGTTATCAATTGTTATTTTATTAAAAAGTAGATGTGATAGGAGTTAGTAGTTAGTAAAAGTTATATTATTTTATTTGAAGGAGAGAGAGTGTGGGCCATGATTAGAGTTGGTGGGTAATAGGAGTGGTATTATTTTATTTGGAGGAAAGAGAGTGTGGGCCAATGCTTAAAAGTTGAAGGATTAAAATAATAGTGAGTCATATCCAAAAATAGAAGTGTAAAGAGTATTCAGGGACAGATGAAAAAGGAAAGTGTAAAGAGTATTCTGGGACGGAGGGAGTAATGTTCAACACAAACTAAAGGTTTACTAGGGAATCTACATTCCCCCTATTACAACAAGTTTTCAGATGATCAAAAATAATATCAGTTAGGCCAATATCTAAATCCTCCCAAGGTGAGGTACAATTGGAGGATGATGCCATCTTCATCAATACCCTGCCGAGCTCCCTTAGCTAGTACATCCGCTTCCCTTGTTTGGTTTCGGTCAGCTTTGTGCACTTTGACTAGCGCCTCTTGTAATAGCTCCCTGCACATTTTCGAGATGTTAGTGTATCTATCTTTGATTTTCGCTTCACCATTTATATTTGTTACTGCCACCAACGAATCTGAGAGGACTAAACAGTCCTCCCAGCCACGCCTTTTACTCCACGAGATAGCTTTTTTGATGGCTAAGATCTCTGCCATATTTGCATCATTGCTCATTATGGTCCCACATATGCCTTCCACCCATTTCCCAAGGTTGTTCCTGCACATAGCTCCAAACCCTGCACGACAAGTGTTTTGGCAGAAGGATGCATCTGCCACTATGCTATAAGTGAAGTTCTGGATGGTTTCAAAGCTGACATGGTTTAGGGGAGTAGGAGAGGGAACAGGTCTTGAGCAATTATATTCTACTGCTAGGCACACAGATTGGTGCCAAAATTGATCAAGTTTCAACTCTTTTTTGTTAAAAACCCATTGATTCCTTCTTATCCAAATTCTCCAGCATAAAAAAGAAAAAATCGTAGCCCAAGGAAGGTTATGGATGGTACTCACTGTCTTAGTGGATTTAATGTTAGAGCTTAGCCAACTAGAGAAGTCCATGATAAAGAAATCAGGGGGGAGCTCACACTTATTCCAAACCTCAGTCTCCCTAGGACACTTCCTTAGCACATGATCATTAGACTCGTTTTCAGTTTGGCAAAACGGACACCTGGGACTATCCCCTAACCCCCTACTGAATAGCATATCCTTGGTAGGGCTGCTGTTCCACATGCATGCCCAGAGGTAATGTTGGATCTTAGGGTGGCAAGGGGTGTTCCAGATGTCCTTCCAGTCCACTTTGGGGGGGGTGAACGTTAGGGAAATTCCTCATCCATTCCTCTCTATAGATAGCTTTGGAATCAAAGAAAGGTCCTTTAGCAGGCCAACAAACAAGCTCATCCTCTAGGTAGGTTTGGTCTCTTTGCAAATTATACTTGGATATCCAGGTAATAATGTGAGGAGGGAGCTGGAGAGTGACTTCCTGAAGGTCCCAAGTGCCATTAACAATTATACTAGGCACAGTCCTCTCAGATTCATGGGTGGTCATGGGCCCAAGGACTGCACTCCTTAAAGGCCCAAAAGGGGTCCACATGTCATGCCAGAACATCACAGACATCCCATTGCCAATGCACCAACCTGAGTACTGTTGAAATATTTCCCAGCCCTTTCCCATGTCCTGCCAGATATGGGACCCCCTCTTGAAAGGTTTTGGGATATCTCTCCCCTCATAGTATTTCTGGAACAAGACTGGGGCAGCCAGGTTCTCCGAAGAGTGCATCTTCCAGCATAATTTAGCTAGGCTAATTCTGTTGGAGATGCTATTTTTCCTTATTCCCAAGCCTCCTAGGTCTCTGGGCCCACTATTTTATCCCAGGAAATGAGCGCCATTTTGGACTTCCCCTCCTTTGTTCCCCAACAGAACTTCCTGACAGTAGAGTCAATGGTTTCAATGGTTTTAGTAGGTAGACTAATGCAGGACATGGAGTAAGACGGGATAGCATTGAGGGTGGCCTGGATTAGTATGGCCTCCAAAGTTCCTAACCTTGAGGCCGATGGATTTATGGTTGATTTTAAGGTTTTAGGTTAACAATTATGGTTTTTCTGGTTAATAGTTACGATTTTTGGATTAGTAGTTATGAGTTTCTCATAGTTATGATTTTGAGATTAAAAAGTTATGATTTTTAGGTTAATAGTGAGAGTTCTATGTTAATTATTATTTTTGGGGTGAAAATAAATGTTTGAGGTGAAAAAGTTACGAAAGACTGGCGTGGACTTTATTGATTTCTTAGGGACCACGTGTGTGGGTTGTGTTTTGGGCTTTATACACTCGTTTGGGCCTCGTAACTGTCAGACGGTCTGACAAAGGCCTATTAATTAATTTTTATAATTATTTTAATTAGAAAATATCCTTTTCAAAAACATAATTTTATTTAAATAACAAATATTTAACCCGTGTATGACACAAGTCACAAGTCTAGTATATATATATATTTTTTTTAATAAGGTAAGGAGAAACCTTGACGAGTTGGGGGAAATAAAGGGGATCCCAACTTGCCAAAGGTGAGAATCGATCGCAAGACCTCCTGGAACCGGGAGGGAAGATCTAACCACTAGGCTATCTCTCACTCTCAGTCTAGTATATACCACACCCCTAGTTTTTGTTTTTTTTTTCTTCTCATTTATACGAATTTAAATACTATAACCCCCTATGCTAATTTATTCGTATACACAAGCTAGAATTTTCGTATAAATAACATTTTCATTTATGTATAATCCCTAGCATAAATAGTATTTTCATTTATGTATATACTATCAATGTATAACCCCCTAGCATAAACTTTTAGCTGATTCACATAGGTCAATACTATTTATTCGTATAGCTAGAATATTGGTGGTGGAGTAGTGGCATTGTTTCCCACCTCATATCCCTGAGGTCTAGGGATCAAACCTCATGTGACTCATTTGAGGATTTCCTCTTCATCTTACCTTTAAAAAAAATATTGCTTTCACCAAAAAAAAAAAAAAAGAACACGACAAACTTATTTATTAACGTAATTAGGGTCTTTCTTAATGTCCAGAAGAAGGAAAAGAAATGCCGAAGAAGTAGCTTACGTTGTAATTTCGTGCATTCCCATCCAAACAACATATATTCGCCGGGAAAAGCTCAAAAGGAAACTGCAGTAAGGCTATAAATATATAACATGCACAGTAAAGTGCAATTTCGAGGAAAGCAACCTTAGCATAATAACACCAAAAACGTACTCTTATCTTTTAACTTAATCAACAAATTCTCTATATATCTGTAACTTGGTTGGCGTAATAGCTATTTCGTCGAATACTTCATCATCTTTTCCTTTCCCATCTATATATACACACAAAATAAACCCACCAAAATACTTTCATACCAACCCAAAACTAGCAAAGATTTCCATACATTATTACATAATATATCATATCATATTATCATATATATATAACGACTATTTTTGCTATGGCTGCTAATCAGAGCAACACCAATGCAGTTGTTTTCGAGGATTTCTTACCGACGATGGTAGAGAAGCTCGGCGAAGAAGGGTTCATGGAGGAGCTATGCAATGGGTTTCGACTTCTAATGGATGAACATAAGGGGATGATAACGTTTGAGAGCTTAAAGAGGAATTTGGGGGTTTTAGGACTGAAGGGAATGAGTGATGAAGAAGTAAGAGAAATGTTGCAAGAAGGAGATTTGGATAAAGATGGATGTTTAAACCAAATGGAGTTTTGTGTTTTGATGTTTAGGTTAAGCCCTGGGTTGATGGATTCTTCAATGAGGTGGCTTCAACAAGCTCTTGGTAAAAAATGTTAAGCCTGATTTTAGTTAGTTTCAACTTTAATCCAAGGACGTTAAATACTTCGATTGGCCTTATTAATATTAGGTACTATTATGAGCTATGCTAGCAAGTTCTTTGCTTTTTTATTTTTTTTTATTTTTGATTTTTAAATGTCATTTCATTGCATTGTTTTGTTGTAATTGGCTAGGGAATGCTAGCTAGGCCTAATCATGTAACAGGTGAAAATTTTGGAACGTATGTAATGTAAGTGATCCCTATCTATTTCAGTATAAATGACGAGTTCTCCATATTCACCATATGATTAAACTCTCAGCACTCTCTTTCGCATTTTCATGTCTTAGAGTTTGATCCTACTCGATTATACTTCTTCCGTTTTTTTTTTTAAATTACAACGTTATCTTTTTATGGTTAAACTTGACAAAATATTATAGTTATGCGATCATTTTGGAGATATGTGAGTATCCTATCCTATCTGTTGAGATACATGTAGATATTCTATCCTAGTTTACTTACTGTATTTACATTTGGCCAGTCTTGTAAGAGATCACATACTGTTAATTTAAATTAGGCAACGATCAAATCCCAGTATTAAAAAGATAACGAATCACTTTTCAGAATATAGTGACCAATTTAATCTATTTAGTGATCAGTTTAATCTATCAATGACTAGTTGAATTCATTTAATATGACATTCTTTAATAATCCATTTGGTGACTAGTTTAATCCCTTCGGTAAGACTATCGGGTTATTTTTTAAAATTATCTGTTGAAGTTCGACATTCAAAGGCAAACAAAGGAAGGGGAAGAGAAGGGACGACTAGGTTGGTGTGAGATGTCTAGGGATAGATGAGATGGGCTGGTTAGGAATATGTAGGTTTAGACTTGTCTAATTTTTTGTTAAAATTAGACCGTCTCCTCTAATAATTTGTGTTGTTTTTATTCTCATGGTGTACATCTTAGTTTTGGGAATTGGCATATATAATTAAGTATGACGTTTTAGGCTGTAAAATTAGAATGATATAACACACCTTTAATCGTCTTCTTTGCTCTCCAATATTATAAATTTATCACAAACTTTGACCATACATATATTCAAATATAATATTTATTAATTATCAAGTAATATATTGTTAGATTTGTCTCAATGTGTATTTTTCAAATTTACTTTTTATAATTTTTACTTATACGTAGTTAACGATATTGTGTAATACCCCGAAACATAATCTCGTTTTATTAAATACTTATTACTTTTATTAGCTTAATTCCGTCCTAAATTTTTCCGAAATGATTATGATTAAGATTATTTTCTAAAATAAACATATTTACTTTAGTAATTACGAAAAATGATAATTGTTATGATAAATGATTTTATAATATAGTTTATGAATTTAATAAGAAATACCTATATATTTAACTATATGATTTTGAGCTAATGATTTTTAGTTAAAGTTTAATGTTGATATTTTTAAAGTCAAACTTAACACTTGGAAATAGTCAAAGTTGACATTTTGTCACCAAAACAAATAAGAAAAAGAAAGAAAGAAAGAAAAAGAAGAGAGAAAAGAAGGAAACAAAGCTGATAATCAGCTTCCCTAAACCGACCACCCCACTCCTTTCTTCTACCTTCTCTCTGACATATCTCCTACCTTGCTCTCCAAGTGATAAAATCACCAATCCTTATCAAGCCACCGCCCTTTTTTTCCCCTTCAAATTCATCTATAGATACCCCATTTAATCAGAGCTTGGAAAATCACAACAAAAATCAGCAAAATAAAAAACTTCTTATTTCTTTTATCTGTTCGGCGCCACCACCAACCACCATCATCGCCTCCTTTCTGTCGTCCCTAGACCCCCCCCTTCGATCACCTACCGCCAACAAACGTTCGCCGGTGACCCGCATCACCACCGTTGCACTTTGCCTTCTCCCTCCTCTTCACTCGTGATGAATTTCCCCCTGTTCGCGGCCCTGCTCCTGCCTGCTCGCGAGCGCGCTGCACGGTGCTTTCGTCACCACCGCCTGCTTCCCAGACTCGCCGGAGCTCTGCTTCCCTCTCTTGTTGCCTTGTTTCTTCCCTGCTCTTAGAAGCAGAGGTAAAGCTACCTCCTTTCTATTTAATTCCCTCTGCCAGTTCAATTTTAAGTTTAGAAAGCTAAGCCCAAAACAACTTTATTGTAACACCCCCAAAGAGGCACTTTACTGCTCTCCCGAAACTTCTTTCTAAGAACGTCTTCTCTGCGAGCCTAAAGTGTTCTGCTCACCTGTGGCTGTGTTCTTCACAGTACCCGGTGAGTCACCAATCATTCCGGCGAGGTTATTTCGTTCTCAATTTCTGTCTTGTGGTCTTGTTTTTCAGGTTCGGTTTTTGATTTCCTCGTTATTAAAGTTTGCAATTCTGCCTCAAGTTCTACATCCAGAGTTGATCTGTGAAAAATTGTGTGGTGTCTGGATCATCTAAATCTAGTTTGTAAGTTCAGGGGGTTTGCGTTCTTCCTGTTCTTTCGTTGTGTTAATTTGGGGTGATTACTTTTGGTTAGCTGATTGAGTTCTCATATAATTTTAGTTACTTTTGTTGTGTGGTGGGCTATTTTTCTTCATTGTCTAGTGGTGTTGTTGTTTAAGTATGGTTTTGATTGAAGATTTGGGAAGATCTTGTGCATTTTCTGCTATTATTCAGCATCATCTATCTATTTTAGACTATGAGGATGAAGATGTAGAGGAGATGTTTGAGAAATTTTCAGGTCCTGAGGAAGTAATTCCTTTTGTGTCGTCTTTGAAAGAACAAGGGAATCAACTTTTTAGACTCAAATATTTCAGTGGTGCGTTTGTTAAGTATGAGAAAGCTATCAAATTATTGTGCGCAGTGATCACTGTAGTTTGTGTGGATTTTACTTGATGTGATGATGAACCCCCATTCAAGGATCTGGTTATTCCACTACATTTGAATCTTGCAGCTTGTGGTTTAAAATTGAATAACTTCAAAAATGTTATTGAGGTATGCTCGTTGGTTTTGGGGGTTGATAAGAAGAATGTTAAGGCATTGTTTAGAAGAGGGTTAGCGTTTAAGAAAATAGGATATTTGGAGAAGGCTTTTGAGGATCTTTTGAAAGCCAAGGAATTCGAGCCAAGAATAAAGACATAAGTATAGAGTTTGCTAACTTGGAGAAAGCCTTATTTCCTTCAATTCAAGTGGAGGGTGATGATCATCCGTCTAAAGGTATAGGGTGTGGGAAGCTAGAAAATCGAACTCAAGGTAAGTTTGAAGCCCAAGAATCAAAAATTGGAATTCAAGTAGAGCAATTGAAATCTGAAAGTAAAGGAAAGTATAAAAGGAATGAATTTGGTGATTCAAGTTTTCCTATTTCAAAAGCAAAGTATAGGTCCAGCGCATCGGGATATGGATGTAAGAGTTGATTGCATGATGGTTGATAATGAAGAAAGGGTTGCGTCTTCCCATGAAGGTAAAGTTGTGTTCACTAATAAAAGAAAACCCTTCAAGCGTTTATGTGTTTCTCGCGCAGATGTCAGCAAGATAAGGAAAGGAAATGAAGTTCAGATCTTTCAACCCCGTTCTTTGTCAGTCCTAAAGGTTCGACCTTACATGTCTAACCCTCCTAGTTCAGCGATACTGGCAAAGGCCTCCACAAATTCTGATTCTAAGAGTGTGGAGGTCGTTGGTAGCTTTCCCAATGATGAAGAAAGTTCATATGAAGGTATTCATATCATGGTTAATGCCCAAAGCCATCATAGAATAGAAGAAATGCCAAATGTTATGAAGGATGTCCCGGTTACTTTTTTGGAGGATGATAAGAGTAGTGAAGGAAAGAGTGATGTGATGCGAAATAAGAATGAAGTTCAAATTCAAGATGGGTTGAGAAAGGATCATGAAAGAACTCCTACCATTGTGAAGAGGAGATGTGGTGTGGCTGATCGATATTCAAGTCTGTTTAAGGTGCAAGGAAAATGGCAGAATGGTTTTAATACTACTGCTCAGGATTCTGCTCGTACAAGACTCCGAAGAAGGCATTCAAAGCTTGATCAAGTTTGTGTGCTATGTTGGTTCAAAAAGAAAGTGTGGATCTCCTCCCCCATCGGATTCCTCGTACCATGTAAAAAGGAAACATGTTTGGTCTACGAATTTAGGGTCTTATAATAATGTTTTAGATTGTCAAAATAAGGGTTGCGTAGATGTTTAGGTGTTGTAGGTTTTGTTTGTCGTTTCATTCTGGTGTCGTCTTGTGTTTTTAGTTGTGGGTTTAATGTTCGTCTCCTTGCTTTGGATACTTATTGTCAAAAAAAAAAATAAATCTAAGCCTAAGTTCACCTGGCCCGTTTATTAATTAGATTTCAGCTGGGCCTAGAATCGATTTGATTTGGTTTTTCTTTTCCATCAAACCATCCTAGCTAATTTGTTAATTATTGGGCCTGAATCAGATTTTCATAAGATTTAGTTAAAACTATTTTGTTAATTAAACATAACTGTTAGGCCTAATTACTTTGATGCTGATTTTGTTTCAAAGAACTTAAAAAGTTTTGAAAGTCATAAAACATCTTCACAAATATTAGTTTCACAAAACGTAACTTACGTTTTTCAAATTAAAGTATGAAAGTGGTTTTTGAATGTTTCATGTTTTAATAGTCCTGCTTACGTTGAGATAATTAATGATTTAATCCCTAAAGCCTATAAAATTGGAGATGATTTAAGCAAGAATCATTGGTTGTAGATAATTCCTAATTATGGGTTATGTTGCTATAACTTTGAGGTTACGTATAATGATTCTTGGAGGCTAAGTTATGACGATGCTTAAGCAGTAACAGAAAGGAATTAACGTTTGAGGTAACCTTTATGTCCAACTATTATACTTGCCCGTATATGTTATGTGTAACGTTTCATCTCCAGCAAATATGTGTATGCCCGTATATGTTATATGTGATGTTTGATATGTGTATGCGTGAATACGAGTATATGATGCTGATTATGTGATATGATTATGTTTTACAATGTTTATGTGGCATGATGAAATACGATATGATTCAATGATGTCTATGTATACTATGAACAATGATGTTATAACTTATGAAATATGGTTATCATGATCTATGGTTGTTGTTCGGAAATTTGAATATATGTAAATTTGTAAATGTGGATGGTTCTCCTTGCCTGGAATTATGAAATGAACTGGCAAATGGGCAAGTTACAGGTGGAGGAATTATGTTTACGATATAGGAACGAACACGGACCAAAAGGGTCATATGATAATGTTTACGAATTACGAAAGTCCAAAACCTGTACTTGCCAATGAACTACGCTCACATAAATGGCCCTTGCCGCAGGCTATCCAATGATGATGTTTTCTGATAGTATTTCCGAACAAGTACCAATATGGTGTAATATATGCATGTGCATGAAAATGTTTACGAACTAAAACTGTTTTTACGGGTTGGAGTGAAGTTACTGAGTTTTCAACTCATTTTAGGTTATTTTCTGTGTTTTCTCTTTTCCCTATTTTATGAAATTATTCAGGTATAATGAAGATGGTTGAGGATCAGTAATGTCAAGGATGCTCCGGAAAGATTAAGTTGAAGTGACTCTGTATAATATTTGGGATATTTAGAATACTCTGTATTAAGGGTAATCATTATGAATTATTATTTTTAGACGGGCTTTGTATTTTTATTAAACCATTTTAAGATATTATTTTATTAGTGGGCCCTAACCCACAGGCTTAAGTTATGATTCCGCTGCCAAATTAAGGTTATGTATTTCCAGGGCGTTACAGAGTGGTATTAGAGCCGAGACCTAGCCGGAAGTGCGAAGTTTTAGACTTCACACCGCCTAGTTATGATCCTTTGGGGATTTAGACGATAAGGAAGTTGAGGTTAAATTTTGATGATCATTTGGGTTGTTAGAAGTTAAGAAATGAAATTTTGAACTTAGAACTCGAATGGCTTTTTGAGGTGATATTCAGAGATTCAGAACGACCTTAAGTTAGAGATTACAAGTTTCGAGGACGAAATCTTTTCTAAGGAGGTTAGGATGTAATGCCCCGGCCCAAACCTTAATCTCGTTTTATTAAATACTAATTACGTTTATTAGCTTAAAAGTGTCCTAAATTTTTCCGAAATGATTATGATTAAGATTATTTTCTAAAATAAACATATTTACTTTAGTAATTACGAAAAATGATATTTGTTATGATAAAGGATTTTATAATATGGTTTATGGATTTAATAAGAAAATCCTATATATTTTAGTACTTCCTCCGTTCCATTTTAAATGAAACGTAGGGCCTTGGCACGGGGATTTAGAATAGGAGAGAGATAGAGAGAAAAAAAAGAAGGGACCCATGTGATGAGGAGAGAGATAGAGAGAAGTGAATACCAAATAAGGTAACGTTTCACTCATTTTGAAAGGCCTAAAATAGTAAGTGTTTCATTTAAAATGGAACGGAGGAAGTATATGATTTTGAGCTAATGAATTTTAGTTAAAGTTTAATGTTGATATTTTTAAAGTCAAACTTAACACTTGGAAATAGTCAAAGTTGACATTTTGTCACCAAAACAAATAAGAAAAATAAAAAAAGAAAGAAAAGAAGAGAGAATAAGGAAACAAAGCTGATAATCAGCTTCCCTAAACCGACCACCCTACTCCTTTCTTCTACCTTCTCTCTGACATGTATCCTACATTGCTCTGCAAGTGATAAAATCACCAATTCTCATCAAGCCACTGCCCTTTTGTTTCCTCCAAATGCATCTATAAATACCCCTAAATGAGCTTGGAAAATCACAACAAAAATCAGCAAAGATCAAAAATTTCTTATTTCTTTTATCTGTTCGACGCCACCACAACCACCACCATCGCCTCCTTTCTGTTGTCCCTAGACCCCCCATCGATCACCTGCCGCCAGCAAACGTTCGCTTGTGACCCGCTGCACTTTGCCTTCTCCCTGCTCTTCACTCGTGATGAATTCCCCCCCAGTTTGCTGCCCTGCTCCTGCCTGCTCGCCGGCGCTGCTGCACGGTGCTTTCGTCACCACCGCCCAGCTTCCCAGACTCGTCGGTGCTCCACCCCTTCTCGTCGGAGCTCTGCTTCCCTCTCTTGTTGCCTTGTTTCTTCCCTGCTCCTAGAAGCAGAGGTAAAGCTGCCTCCTTTCTATTTAATTCCCTCTTACAGTTCAATTTTAAGTTTAGAAATCTAAGCCCAAGTTCACCCGACCCCTTTGTTAATTAGATTTCAGCTGGGCCTAGAATCGATTTGATTTGGTTTTTCTTTTTCATCAAACCATCGTAGCTTATTTGTTAATTATTCGACCAGAATCAGATTTTCATAAGAGTTAGTTAAAACTATTATGTTAATTAAACATAAATGTTAGGCCTAATTACTTTGATGTTGATTTTGTTTGAAAGAACTTAAAAGTTTCGAAAGTCATAAAACATCTTTACAAATATTAGTTTCACAAAATGGAACTACGTTTTTCAAATTGAAGTATGAAAGTGGTTTTTGGATGTTTCATGTTTTATTAGTCCTGCTTACGTTGAGATAATTAATGATTTAATTCCTAAAGCCTATAAAATTGGAGATGATTTAAGTAAGAATCATTAGTTGTGGATATTTCCTAATTATGGGTTATGTTGCTATAACTTTGAGGTTACGTATGATGATTCTTGGAGGCTAAGTTATGACGATACTTAAGCAGTAACGGAAAAGAATTAACATTTGAGGTAACCTTTATGTCCAGCTATTATACTTGCCCGTATATGTTATGTGTGACCTTTCAAGTCCAACAAAAATATGTATGCCCGTATATGTTATATGTGATGTTTGATATGTGTATGTGTGAATACGAGTATATGATGCTGATTATCTGATATGATTATGTTTTACAATGTTTATGTGGCATGATGAAATACGATATGATGCAATGATGTCTATGTATACTATGAATGATGATGTTAAGACTTATGAAATATGGTTATCATGATCTATGGGTGTTGTTCCGAAATATGAATATATGTAAATTCGTAAAAGTGGATGGTTCTGCTGGCTTTGCATTATGAAATGAACTGGCAAATGGGTCAGTAACAGGTGGAGGAAATATGTTTACGATATAGGAACGAACACGGACCAAAAGGGTCATATGATAATGTTTACGAATTACGAAAGTCCAAAACCTGTACTTGCCAATAAACTACTCTCACGTAAATGGTCCTTACCAGCAGGCTATCCAATGATGATGTTTTCTGATAGTATTTCCGAACAAGTACCAATATGGTGTGATATATGCCTATGCATCAAAATGTTTACACCCTAAAACCGTTTTTACGGGCTGGAATGAAGTTACTGAGTTTTCAACTCATTTTAGGTTATTTTCTGTGTTTTCTCTTTTCCCTATTTTATGAAATTATTCAGGTATTATGAAGATAGCTCAGGATCAGTTATGTCAAGGATGCTCCGGAAAGATTAAGTTGAAGTGACTCTGTATAATATTTGGGATATTTAGAATACTCTGTATTAACGATAATCATTATGAATTATTATTTTTAGATGGACATTGTATATTTATTAGACCATTTTAAGATATTATTTTATTAGTGGGCCCTAACCCACAGGCTTAAGATATGATTCCGTTGCTAAATTAAGGTTATGTATTTTCGGGGCGTTACATAGTAGTATCAGGGCCGAAACCTAGCCAGAAGTGTGAAGTATTAGACTTTGCACCGCCTACGTATGATCCTTTGGGAATTTAGACGATACGAAAGTTGAGGTTAAATTTTGATAATCATTTGGGTTGTTAGAAGTTATTAAGAGATGAAATTTTGAACTTAGAACTTGAAAGGCTTTTTGAGGTGATATTCAGAGATTCAGAACAACCTTAAGTTTGAGATTACAAGTTTCGAGTACGAATATTTTTCTACGGAGGTGAGGATGTAATACCCCCCGAACCTTAATATCGTTTTATTAAATACTAATTACGTTTATTAGCTTAATAGCGTCCTAAATTTTTCCGAAATGATTATGATTAAGATTATTTTCTAAAATAAACATATTTACTCTAGTAATTACGAAAAATGATATTTGTTATGATAAATGATTTTATAATATAGTTTATCGATTTAATAAGAAAATCCTATATATTTTACTATATGATTTTGAGCTAATGATTTTTAGTAAAAGTTTAATGTTTATATATTTTTAAAGTCAAACTTAACACTTGGAAATAGTCAAAGTTGATATTTTGTCACCAAAACAAATAAGAAAAAGAAAGAAAGAAAGAAAAAGAAGATAGAAAAGAAGGAAACAAAGCTGATAATCAGCTTCCCTAAATCGACCACCCTACTCCTTTCTTCTACCTTCTCTCCAACATGTCTCCTACCTTGCTATCCAAGTGATAAAATCACCAATCCTCATCAAGCCACCACCTTTTTTTTTCCCTCCAAATTCTGCTATAATTACCCCATTTAATCTGAGCTTGGAAAATCATAACAAAAATTAGCAAAAATCCAAAACTTCTTATTTCTCTTATCTGTTCGGCGCCACCACAACCACCACCATCGCCTCCTTTCTGTCGTCCCTAGACCCCCCTTCGATCATCTGCCGCCAGCAAACGTTTGCCTGTAACCCGCAGCAGCACCGCTGCACTTTGCCTTCTACCTCCTCTTCACTCTAATTTCCCCCTTGTTCGCTGCACTGCTCTTGCCTGCTCGCCGCCGCTGCTACATGGTGCTTTCGTCACCACCGCCAAGCTTCCCAGACTCGCCGGTGCTCCACCGCTTCTCGCCGGAGCTCTGCTTCCCTCTCTTGTTGCCTTGTTTCTTCCCTGCTCTTAGAAGCAGAGGTAAAGCTACCTCCTTTCTATTTAATTCCCTCTTACAGTTCAATTTTAAGTTTAGAAATCTAAGCCGAAGTTCACCTGGCCCCTTTGTTAATTAGATTTCAGCTGGGCCTAGAATCGATTTGATTTGGTTTTTCTTTTCCATCAAACCATCCTAGCTAATTTGTTAATTATTGGGCCTGAATCAGATTTTCATAAGAGTTAGTCAAAACTATTTTTTTTAATTAAACATAATTGTTAGGCCTAATTACTTTGATGCTGATTTTGTTTCAAAGAACTCAAAAGTTTCGAAAGTCATGAAACATCTTCCCAAATATTAGTTTCACAAAATGGAACTTACGTTTTTCAAATTAAAGTATGAAAGTGGTTTTTGGATGTTTCATGTTTTACTAATCCGGCTTACGTTGAGATAGTTAATGATTTAATTCCTAAAGCCTATAAAATTGGAGATGATTTAAGCAAGAATCATTGGTTGTGGAAAATTCCTAATTATGGGTTATGTTGCTATAACTTTGAGGTTACGTATGATGATTCTTGGAGGCTAAGTTATGACGATACTTAAGTAGTACCGGAAAGGAATTAACGTTTGAGGTAACCTTTTTGTCCAGCTATTATACTTGCCCGTATATGTTATGTGTGACCTTTCATGTCCAGCAAATATGTGTTTGCCCGTATATGTTATATGTGATGTTTGATATGTGTATGCTTGAATACGAGTATATGATTCTGATTATGTGATATGGTTCTGTTTTACAATGTTTATGTGGCATGATTAAATACGATATGATTCAATGATGTCTATGTATACTATGAACAATGATGTTATGACTTATGAAATCTGGTTATCATGATCTATGGGTGTTGTTCGGAAATATGAATATATGTAAATTTGTAAAAGTGGATGCATCTGCTGGCTTAGCATTATGAAATGAACTGGCAAATGGGCAAGTTACAGGTGGAGGAATTATGTTTACGATATAGGAACGAACACAGACCAAAAGGGTAATATGATAATGTTTTCGAATTACGAAAGTCCAAAACCCGTACTTGCCAATAAACTAGGCTCACGTAAATGGTCCTTACCCAGTGAGCTATCCAATGATGATGTTTTTTGATAGTATTTCCGAACAAGTACCAATATGGTGTGATATATGCCTATGCATCAAAATATTTACACCTAAAACCGTATTTACGGGCTGGAATGAAGTTACCGAGTTTTCAACTCATTTTAGGTTATTTTTGTGTTTTCTCTTTTCCCTATTTTATGAAATTATTCGGTTATTATGAAGATAGCTCGGGATCGGTTATGTCAAGGATGCTCCCGGAAAGATTAAGTTGAAGTGACTCGTATAATATTTGGGATATTTAGAATACTCGTATTAACGATAATCATTATGAATTATTATTTTTAGATGGAGCTTTGTATATTTATTAGACCATTTTAAGATATTATTTTATTAGTGGGCCCTAACCCATAGGCTTAAGATATGATTCCTTGCCAAATTAAGGTTATGTATTTTCGGGCGTTACATAGTAGTATCAGGGCCGAAACCTAGCCAGAAGTGTGAAGTATTAGACTTTGCACCGCCTACGTATGATCCTTTGGGAATTTAGACGATACGAAAGTTGAGGTTAAATTTTGATAATCATTTGGGTTGTTAGAAGTTATTAAGAGATGAAATTTTGAACTTAGAACTTGAAAGGCTTTTTGAGGTGATATTCGGGAGATTCGTAACAACCTTAAGTTTGAGATTACAAGTTTTGAGTACGAATATTTTTCTACGGAGGTGAGGATGTAATACCCCCCGAACCTTAATATCGTTTTATTAAATACTAATTACGTTTATTAGCTTAATAGCGTCCTAAATTTTTCCGAAATGATTATGATTAAGATTATTTTCTAAAATAAACATATTTACTCTAGTAATTACGAAAAATGATATTTGTTATGATAAATGATTTTATAATATAGTTTATCGATTTAATAAGAAAATCCTATATATTTTACTATATGATTTTGAGCTAATGATTTTTAGTAAAAGTTTAATGTTTATATATTTTTAAAGTCAAACTTAACACTTGGAAATAGTCAAAGTTGATATTTTGTCACCAAAACAAATAAGAAAAAGAAAGAAAGAAAGAAAAAGAAGATAGAAAAGAAGGAAACAAAGCTGATAATCAGCTTCCCTAAATCGACCACCCTACTCCTTTCTTCTACCTTCTCTCCAACATGTCTCCTACCTTGCTATCCAAGTGATAAAATCACCAATCCTCATCAAGCCACCACCTTTTTTTTTCCCTCCAAATTCTGCTATAATTACCCCATTTAATCTGAGCTTGGAAAATCATAACAAAAATTAGCAAAAATCCAAAACTTCTTATTTCTCTTATCTGTTCGGCGCCACCACAACCACCACCATCGCCTCCTTTCTGTCGTCCCTAGACCCCCCTTCGATCATCTGCCGCCAGCAAACGTTTGCCTGTAACCCGCAGCAGCACCGCTGCACTTTGCCTTCTACCTCCTCTTCACTCTAATTTCCCCCTTGTTCGCTGCACTGCTCTTGCCTGCTCGCCGCCGCTGCTACATGGTGCTTTCGTCACCACCGCCAAGCTTCCCAGACTCGCCGGTGCTCCACCGCTTCTCGCCGGAGCTCTGCTTCCCTCTCTTGTTGCCTTGTTTCTTCCCTGCTCTTAGAAGCAGAGGTAAAGCTACCTCCTTTCTATTTAATTCCCTCTTACAGTTCAATTTTAAGTTTAGAAATCTAAGCCGAAGTTCACCTGGCCCCTTTGTTAATTAGATTTCAGCTGGGCCTAGAATCGATTTGATTTGGTTTTTCTTTTCCATCAAACCATCCTAGCTAATTTGTTAATTATTGGGCCTGAATCAGATTTTCATAAGAGTTAGTCAAAACTATTTTTTTTAATTAAACATAATTGTTAGGCCTAATTACTTTGATGCTGATTTTGTTTCAAAGAACTCAAAAGTTTCGAAAGTCATGAAACATCTTCCCAAATATTAGTTTCACAAAATGGAACTTACGTTTTTCAAATTAAAGTATGAAAGTGGTTTTTGGATGTTTCATGTTTTACTAATCCGGCTTACGTTGAGATAGTTAATGATTTAATTCCTAAAGCCTATAAAATTGGAGATGATTTAAGCAAGAATCATTGGTTGTGGAAAATTCCTAATTATGGGTTATGTTGCTATAACTTTGAGGTTACGTATGATGATTCTTGGAGGCTAAGTTATGACGATACTTAAGTAGTACCGGAAAGGAATTAACGTTTGAGGTAACCTTTTTGTCCAGCTATTATACTTGCCCGTATATGTTATGTGTGACCTTTCATGTCCAGCAAATATGTGTTTGCCCGTATATGTTATATGTGATGTTTGATATGTGTATGCTTGAATACGAGTATATGATTCTGATTATGTGATATGGTTCTGTTTTACAATGTTTATGTGGCATGATTAAATACGATATGATTCAATGATGTCTATGTATACTATGAACAATGATGTTATGACTTATGAAATCTGGTTATCATGATCTATGGGTGTTGTTCGGAAATATGAATATATGTAAATTTGTAAAAGTGGATGCATCTGCTGGCTTAGCATTATGAAATGAACTGGCAAATGGGCAAGTTACAGGTGGAGGAATTATGTTTACGATATAGGAACGAACACAGACCAAAAGGGTAATATGATAATGTTTTCGAATTACGAAAGTCCAAAACCTGTACTTGCCAATGAACTAGGCTCACGCAAATGGTCCTTGCCAGCAGGCTGTCCAATGATGATGTTTTTTGATAGTATTTCCGAACAAGTACCAATATGGTGTGATATATGCTTGTGCATGAAAATATTTACGAACTAAAACCGTATTTACGGGCTGGAGTGAAGTTACTGAGTTTTCAACTCATTCTAGGTTATTTTTTGTGTTTTCTCTTTTCCCTATTTCATGAAATTATTCGGTTATTATGAAGATAGCTCAGGATCAGTTATGTCAAGGATGCTCCAGAAAGATTAAGTTGAAGTGACTCTGTGTAATATTTGGGATATTTAGAATACTCTGTATTAAGGGTAATCATTATGAATTATTATTTTTAGATGAGCTTTGTATATTTATTAGACCATTTTAAGATATTTTTTTATTAGCGGGCCCTACCCATAGGCTTAAGTTATTATTCCGCTGTCAAATTAAGGTTATGTATTTCCGGGGCGTTACATATTAATAGTCAAAGTTTGTGTTGAAGTCCATAAATTAGATATATTGCAACTCAAAAAGAATAGAGGAAGTATAAATTACTGAATATATGCGTTCAATAATGATAGTCACTATACAATCTTTATTAGAATGTACAAAGAAAGTTGGTTGTTAAGAGAGATTGACATGCATGTGAGTTTCTTATGCATTGAAGAAGCATAGAAAAGATTGATAAGGATTGACCAAGTCATATCCTATCCTATCTCTACTACACTTTGCTTCTGTTAGTTATTCTATCTTTACTAATTCTTAGCTACTGTATTTTAATATTCAACTTGTAATTATCTTCTCCTAGTTTCATGCATTTACGTAACTTAGCTATGTATATTTATCTTTTCCTAAGTTGTAGCTAACAGTTGTAACCTCCTCCAGAGCTTGTATATTTATACGTGAATTGTTAATGAGAATTATCATCCTCTTCAAAACATTCTCTCTCTCTATAAACCTTATAAAGATATGACTAATAATATAAAAGTCTGGTGAGTTGCGAGATCTAGTTATTTTAACAATTGGTTCTAGAATGCTACTAGGATCATATATGGTACATGTATTTACATAAGGTACTAGTACCCCCTATCTCAGGGACAAACCTTTAGGAACATAAATTAGTGGAAACCCGATCTTAAGAATAGAGCACTAGAAAACTAAAATACACAAAAAAAAGAAAAAAAAGGAAATATAAAAACTAAAAAACCCAAGATCTTGCTTCTCAAGGAAGTGGTACATAGATCAGTGGCTAGAGCCATGGATTTGGCTGCAAATCTTCAAGCTTTAAAAATCGGGCAAGGTTGGTTCAGCTACTCGGCCACCAAACGGCGATGAAGGGGGGGTCAGGGACTTAAATGGCAAAAAAACGTTGTCCAGATCCGACCGATCGACAACGAGGGAATAAAACCCAACTTGTTCATCAAGAATAAATTATTCATCTATAACTTTATCAAAATACTTTAAGTGAGAACTAATAATACTGATAATGTTGATTTGTTTTCGTAATTATTTGTGTTCATGGATCAAGTAGTTGTTTTATTATTGGGAAATTCTCTTTGGTATCCCTCAACTTTTAAATTTTTTTTCGTAGTTTTTATTTTTTTCCTCTTTGGTAACCCCTATATATGTTAATTTTATTCTCTTAATAAGTGATTATTGTTAAATATCCGTTAATTGTGTAACCTTCGTTAGTTTGCGGACCCTTAATTTTTCGACACGATTTTAAATAGGCGATTTTGACCTTTAAAACGACTTTTTTTGAAAAACATATGCCATCGAACATCATTTACGGGCACAAATTTCAACAAGCAAGTCAAAATGACTACTAATACGGTAATTTTTTGAACACGATAGTCGAGACGTACGATTTTGACCTTTCAAAACGACTTTCGAAAAAAAAAACAGACACCACGGAACACTCTTTATGGACATGAATTTCGACAAGCCATTGTCAATAGTAAAGGCCTTAAAGAAATTTTAATTTGTACAGGTAAGATGATGTTGCATAAAGCCTTTGATTCTTCTTGTGTTGGAATTGGTGGGAATCATGACGCTTTACGTGCATCTGGAAATTGCATGGAAGGCAACAGCGAGTCATACTCACTAATAAATGACAAATATGTTATGGTCTCCTATCGTTATTCTCTGCTTCCTCTTCCCATCTGTTTCAGGTATTTATTACAAATGGATGTAATGTAATATAATGCATGCTCGAAAACGACTTTCCTTATTCTGGATATTAGCTCTTTAAACCTCTTATGCTCATCTCATCCCTATTGTGTTTTTAACAAGGTATATATTTAGCTGGTGCAATTTCTTTTCAAAGTGTATACATACAATCCTTGACCTTGGATCTACCCTTTATCATGATTTTAGCTTAGAATTACGTTTTACAAACTTTTGATCACTGGTTCTATTTTAGTAATTTTCAGTTTTCACCCTATTTGTGCGTCGGATTCCCATCAAATAGTTTTTGTACACATGCATGGTTTCTACGCACAAACGGAAAAAAGGAAGATCAATGACCAAAAATTTGACTTTTTCGGTTCAAATTTGATGACAAGATAGAATTTTAATTTTGATATAAAATGTCATCTTTAGTGTTTCTCCAAAAATAATTTCTAAAGATGTTATTTCACATAAAGTGTACTTCGTATTTTTGTTCGTTAATATTTATATATTGTTTAGAAGGTTTTAATTATTAAAAAAGCTTTTATTTGTTAAAAGGGCTTTTAAAAAGGATTTGATATAAGATTTTGGGTATTTAAAATCAATTTTTGCCCAAATGGATTTATGGACTTTAGTTTTACTAGCTTTTGTATCTTTCTTTTAGGGGAAAAGTGTAGAGCATAGATTAATTAATGGACAAAGAGTCCATCAAACCATACAAGGATACATCCGCAAGGACATTGAAATTCCCAACATTGCTCAATGCCAAAAAGAATAAATCTAGCTAGGTTATGAGCTACACTATTGCCATCCCTAAGCACATGAGACCAACTAACTGAATTGAAATTTATACTAAAAGTTAAAGCATCTTCCAAAATGTTATCTAGGTTTGTAAAAAAAGATAGCTCCTTTTGAAATTCAGTTGATGATGGATTGGCAATCAGTCTCAAAGATTACATCACTTAGCTCATGGGAACGAGCTAACTTCATGGCCAAACACAATGCCTTACCACCCGCAACTTCCAAAGGCCACTAAGCCTTGACCCGACAACACGCAACAAAACAACTTCACCATGGTGGTCTCGTTTTAGAACACTGAGGCCTACCTATCCATCGTCGCTAACAAAGGCGTCTAATTTTGGTGCAGCCAACAGGAGGTGGAGCCCAGCATTTAGACGCTTGTGGGGCCGAAGGAGCCAATCCCCTATAGATGCGCTGGGAATAGATCCATAATCCGAGGTAGCCTTCCTATCATAATCCACCACTTGATCATTTGGGCGTGTGAAATTCTCGAAGGCAACCTTATTTCGCCTATATCACAGATTATACGCCAGATAACTCAAACCAATCAGAGCCGAATAATCAATATTCTCCCATTCATTTGATAGATCCAACCAGCTGCTAACTTCCTTGGCAGGGAGATGGTATGAGAATCCAGTCAACACCCACGCATCACATACATCAGGACCGTGAAAAAGCGCGTGGAAGGAGGTCTCAACAGCTACACGGCACAATGTGCAGCTATCATCATCAGTTTTGTGCACTAGTAGAATTTTTGCTTATTGCTGCGGTGGTATTGCTGCGGTTTTACCCGTACGCAACAATAAATCACGAAAAAAAAGGAAAAATCGAAATTAAACATATTGCTGCGGTTGTGGCTGGAAACCACAACAATATGGTTTCTATGGGAAATTTTTGAAATAAAGTTGACTATTTGACCAAATCAATTGATAGATTAAAATAATATTTTTTAATAATATTTTAATCTATTGCTGCGATTTCTAGAAGAAATCGCAGCAATAGGGTCATTAGGGGTTTTTATCCTTTTAGCATCAGGGTTATTAGGCGCCTTTTTCCTTCACCCCTCATTTTCATCAGTTCACCCTCACCCTCTCTCACTCACCCTTCACCCTCCTCCTTCCTCTTTCTCACTCCACTCTAAATTTGCTCCTTCCTCCTCTATCACGCTCACCCTTCACCCTCCTTCCTCCTTTATCACGCTCACCCTTCACCCTCGTTACTCGTCATCGTCGATCGATTTTCGCCGGCCTTCTCCTTCGTCATCCTCGAGCTTTCTTCTTCGCTCTTCATCGTTCTTCACTCTTCATCGTCATTCGCTCGACCTCGTCGTTGATGCACTAGTTTTCATCCTCGACAACCGGCGATTCGAGGTCCGTGGCCGTTTTCTCTCAGCAATGAACCGCTCATTCACAAAAACGATCTTCTCCGTTTGGTATGTGTAGAGTTTCTTGTGGTGGTGGTTACTCAGAGAAAGATGGTGGTTCCAGATCTGTTTTTTTAGTTTCTTTATTTTTTTATATTTATGTTAGAGTTGCTCAATCGATCTAATTTTTTTTATTTTTAGTTTAGATCTGATTCTTTTTCTATGTAAGAGTTCCTCAATCGATCGCTAGGTCGCCGTGGCTCGGTCATGCCGTGGTTTCTTTTGTATATTCCAGATCTGTTTTTTTATTTATTTATCTTTTGTATATTGTAATTGTTTTATTTTCATTATTTATGATTTTATAGCCAATGCATGGATTCAATGTGTTGTAACAGTGGGTTTTAATTACTTTAAGTTTTTATTGTATGTTAACATTGAAAATAGTATGAAGATTTTAATTTCAAATTTTTTTTTTTGAAAAGTGCACCTATTGCTGTGGTTTTGGTGTAAAACCGCAGCAATATGTGCACACTTTTTTAATATTAAAAAATGACATATTGATGCGCTTTTGGGAAGAAACTGCAGCAATAAGTTGACATATTGTTGCGGTTAAAAACCGCAACAATAGTTAATTACCTATTATTGCGCTCTTAATTGCTGCGCGGCTAAATCCGCAGCAATAGGCCATTTAATGACCGCCGGAATAAGCAATTATTCTACTAGTGGTGTCTATATTTGAGCAGGGCATGGACTGGGAGAGTCGCGGAGTAAACCCACCATAAAAAATGTCGAACCTTTGGTGAGACTTGGAGGTTCCAAATCTTCACTCACTCTTTGTAAAATAGGTCAAGATTTTCGGATTTCCCCACCATATAAGCAGTCTTGATAGAGTAAGAACCAATCATCGTAAAGGCCCATAAAATCGAGTCGGCATGAATTGTGTCACTTAATGGAACCGCAAGGATAGCCCGAGCATCCCTCTCATTGAAGGACTCAATCCACATCCCACCCTATACTCCCAAAGTTAATCAAGTCACATACACGATCTATGCCATGCACTTTCTCTCCCACAAGAAACTGACTTCCCCGTTATACACCCATGGGTTCGTCCATATGCAAATATTAGTGACGTTGCCAAACCTCCACAAAATGCCTTCCTTGACCAGAGATTTCGCCCCCATAGGCTCCTCCAAGAGTAACTCCCGAGATGCCCCAACAATGAATCGAGAAAGGAAGTAATTGGGTAGTACTTTGCTTTTCAAACCCGTCTTAGGAGCGAACTTTCATACTAGATAAGGCACTAAGCATTTCGGTCTAAGAGAGCCTTGTTAAAAACGCCTTGATCCCGAAAGCCGAGATCGCTAAGACACTTCAGGGAGCAGAGAGACTCCCAACTTTTCCAATGCATAGAGTTTTGGGATCCTTTTTCTCTCCATCAAAACTTAGCCATAAAAGAGTAGACGGTTGGGATCACCTGAATAGGAAACCTGTACACCACCATCGAATAAGTCGAAATAGCTTGGACCATGGATTTCAATAATACTTCTTTTCTAGCACGCAAGAGAAGCTTTTCGTTCCATCCCTGCAGCTTTTTCCATATAAGATCCTTGATATCTGAGCGTCCCGGTAAAGTAGGAATCCCCAGGTACTTAGAATTGCGATCAACGTGTTTCTGATCCGTCATCTCCCGTTTATGATTAGAACTAACTCCGTTGCTTAATGAGATCTCCAACTTTTCAATATTTATATTTTGACCAGATGGTGCTTCATATTTGTTGAAAATATCAACTATAGCTGTGCATTCATGTCGGTTAGCTTGACAAATTAAAGATTAAACTATCGTCAGCAAAGAGAAGACGAGAGATTTCAAGGCCATTTCTGCTAGCCTTTATTTCGTATAACCTTATCCGCAGTAGCCTTTCTGAGAATCCGAAAAAGCATCTGCTAGAGGATAAACAAGTACGGGGAGATAGGATCATCCTTCATAAGGCCTCCAGAGGGAATACTGAACCACATATTTCACCATTAACCACCGAAGAATACTGAATAGAAGACACACAAGAAAAAATTATACAAATCCAGGAAGCTGGAGACCCCAATTTCACCATTAATTTGCGCAGAAAGCACCATTCAACTCTTTTATAAGCTTTGCTAATGTCCAGCTTCATCGCAATATAGCCCTTTATCCCCT
The DNA here is from genome assembly GCA_947646795.1 of Beta lomatogona. Classification (NCBI taxonomy): domain Eukaryota; kingdom Viridiplantae; phylum Streptophyta; class Magnoliopsida; order Caryophyllales; family Amaranthaceae; genus Beta; species Beta lomatogona. The sequence goes on from CANSNZ010001163.1 coordinate 1,608,601, forward strand.
CACAACATTGTTTCATGGAGTGAAACAACTCAAGAACAATAAGGGTGTTATTTGTAATAGCTCTTCCAAGAACAAAAGCACTCTGATTATCAGACACTACATCCTACAAACTCAATTTCAACCTGTTTGCAAGAACTTTAGAAACAAGTTTATAGATGACGTTATAGACACTAATAGACCTGAACTCAGATAAAAGGGTTCGGGACTTAACTTTCAGAATTAGAGCAATATTAGTTATGTTAAATGCATTAGGGGGATAGTATCATAGTACCATGAACAATATCAGTAATAAGTTAGTGACGTCATCACCAACAATGTGCCTGAACCTCTGATAGACTAACGCATGCATACCATCAGGACCTGGCGCCTTACAAGGATGCATTTGGTTGAGAACCTCCTTGTAACATCCGACCCATTCGGGGTCGAATATATTGTCACCAATGCGCATCCAGGGCCAACAACTATCCTCAATAACCAACATAAGTTCTTCCGGCGCATTTTGTCCTCACTCATGCACACCCTGAGAAATTTCCCAGGAGGTCACCCATCCCAAGATTACTCCCAGCCAAGCACGCTTAACTGTGGAGTAACTAAGGAATTAAGCTTCCTAAAACAAAGATGCATCTTGTTGGAATAAGTATTACATACACTCCCACTTGAGAATGGCAACGCCCTCGTTGCACCTGAGGACTCCACATATTCGGCCACAACGACATGTGGGTCGCCCCAGCCTGAAATCTAATCACATATTCGACACGCAACCGGTGATATAGCCCCAGAATCCTCCCCCCACTAGGCAACTAACCTTGGATTAATCCGACCCATCCGGGGTCGAGTATGTTGTCACCTTTCGAAACATCTCTGATTAATTAGTTCAGTATCCATATCTGTAAAAATGATCGGGGAAATAACATCGAGAACACCATCCGTGTCACCATCCGAGGGAGAGCTGGACATGAAGAGATTGTTATGATAGTGAGCTACAATGCACTCAATGTCCTCCTCCTCCTTCCATACCTCGTGAGCATTAAACAACCCATGTATATAGTTACGCCTCTTCCGTTGACTAGCCTTATGGTGGAAGTATCTAGTAATTCTGTCTCTATCTTTAATATTAGCAATTCGAGAACTCAGAAACCAATAGGCCTCTTATTTTTCAAGAAGGTCATCGAGGCTAGCTTGGAGAGGCGCAATCGAATCACAATCTTCCGCATTCTGGCTTAGCTGAGCTTTTTTCATCTTCTATTCCACTTCTTGAATTTGATTTTCCAGATTATTAAGCTTACCATGGCTCCAAATATTCAACTCATTGGCAACAGTAACAATCCGATGATTAAAGGACCCACTAGCCAAACCCACCCAAGTAGTCCTAACCAACGCCTCACAATCTTCTTCAAGTAGCAAAGTAGTCTCAAAGCAGAAAGGTTTTATACGTTGTTTCTGCTTTCGATGGTTGCCCATAATCCGAAACATAATGGGCGCATGATCTAACTTATTATGGGTCAAATGCTCCACCAAAGCGAAGGGATAACAAGACGTCCAAGCAGGCGATACAATGAACCGATCCAAGCGCTCTCGAATCCTCTTCGAAGGTAATTTACCCTGCTCCCAAGTATACCAAACACCACTAAACCCTAAGTCACGACAACTCCACAGCCTTCAAAATGGGTCGAAAATCAAGCGAGCTCTCCCCTCAATCTTCGAATCACTCTCTATCTCACTCATACTAAGCACTTAGTGGAAGTCACTACCAAAAAGAAAAGGGCCATCATAATCATCAAATGACCTCATAAGCTCCCAAGTTTTTAGTTTTTTGGGCTATCAATGAATTCTCACGAACCTCCAGCAAATTCCATCCTCCCCCTTGACGTCTTCGCAAATATGGTTCTTAGAGTAAGACACCAAAGTGAAGTCAATAATGCTATCTTTCTAATAAATACGAAGGCCACCAAGGTTACCTGTACTACTAACCCCAAAAGAGCAATCAAACCCAAGACGACATTTAATGTTTGCAACAACATCCTCGTCAATCATAGTTATCTAAGAACAACAGTCAATCACATGCTATTTATTACACTCCATTAGCGGAGTAACTGAACTGCCCAAGGTTGCTTACTCTCCAACAGTTCCAGCACAAGAGATTTATAACGCCGGGCATGGTTAGGTCACGCCAACCTCCGACTCAATAGTTGTTAAACCACTGCTAGGAACATTTACCACAACCACCTTTAGCCTCTTGGTATCCAAATCCATTTGAACACCATTATCATTCACCACCATATGATCAGTAACTTACGTTTCCCCCCAGGATATTATTAGTTGTCAAGCTATTGTCAGGGTTCCCTTAAATAGATTTGTCATTTACGTTGCACGAGTCAGAGACTTAAACTTGCGAATTTTAGGTGCATTACCTCCATTACTTGCGGTAAACATGAAAGGGGCATGACTAGCTGTAGTGACTGCTTCCCTCGATTCACTCGCGAACAGATGTTCCTCCATTACGGAGTGCTGCATTGGAGGGAGATTACCTTCCCATACGAAGTAAATCCCTGTGGTGACTCCGAGTCTGTTGAAGTAGAAGTGTACATATCCCGGCTGACTTTCTTCTTCGTCACTTTCCCAGGGCTGTTAAAATTGATATTGCGAGAACAACTCAAAAAGGCTTTCGTTTCCTCCTTTATCTTCTGGAGCCCGCACCTTGGGGACACCCTTAACCATGACCCTATTGCATTTCAACCTCCCTTTCATCCTCCAAATTCGAAAGGCAATCCTTTGAATGTAACCAATGGTACCACACACATAGCAAAAGGTACGCAATTCATATTTTATTTTAATTAGGGTTGTGCTACCATTCTTCAAAGTAATCCTCTGCACTCGTCAAAGTCGTTTCGTTATATCAAGAAGGATTCAAACCCGTGCCGACTTGTCCCGTGCTATACCATCTGATTCAACATAAAAAGAACTTCCCCGTCAATACTACCTTTAACCAGTCTAACATACTCTTCCGATTAACTCCCCATAGGCAAATTTATACAACCGAATCAGAAGGAGCAAAAGGTTCAGAGAAATCTTAGAAGGTTGTATGCTACCATCAAATTCGTTCATTAGCAATAAGTGTTGATCAAAGGTCCAAGGCCGCCCCTCCAACACCTTGGTCTTATCACGTCGATTCGCGAATTGTGCCCCTTTTAAGATGGACCATATTTGGTTTAGTGTACGCTTCGAAGCTTTGGAATTGTAAAATAGCACTGTCAAAACTTTGCCCACCAGGGATAAATCGATGCCATGGCTATTGCCATCTCCAGACACATTGTCCAATGCCACAACATGGTCTTCCTCTTCTGTAATTCTGAGATTCAAACTTTATCAACAATTTCTGTAGCCATGGCTGACACCAATCTCAAAAGAGGGGTAAAAGGCTCGAAAAATCGAGTAATTTGAGTGGAAAACCAAGACTTTCACTCAAACCCTAGCAGTGCCTAAGAAGAGACTTTAAATTTATCTATGTCCTTTTGTATCTAAGTGTTTTGATTTTTTTTAAAAGTTTCCTAAATATTTCAAAGCAAAACACAACATTTACAAAAAAAAAAAAAAAAAAAAAAAAGGAAAAAGTAGAAGAGGATTTCATGTTTTGCCGCATGATAAAATCGACCGGTATAGTAGAACCAAAGTTTTATATCTTTGTTTGAATCTATCTTATTGATGAAATCTTTTGTATTTATTTATAATAATCATATTTTTGTACTTTAGTTGGATAATCTCAACAATTAGCTAAACCTTACCTAGTTTGATTTATCTTTTCTAAAAGTTATCTTTTAAGTTTCCTAGTCCTACTTAAACTCTCCCTATTCCACTAGTATAAATAGGGCGTAGGGACTCCATACCTCATATTCTAGACATAAAATTTATGGACTATACAATAGTGGAAAAAGGCTAACTGATCCAGTTGAAATCGGCTTAACTGATGTGGAAATGGATTGGATTAGTTAGAGGCGGAGTACTCCATCCGTCCCAAAATATAGTTCCCATTTCCATTTTGGGTGTCCCAAAATATAGTTCCCATTTCCATATTTAGTTCCACATTTTTCCGTAATTTGTCTATAAAAACCGTGTCTCATCATTTATTTGCTTCTTGAATTTTGTTTTTTTGCTTTGTTTATTCAACCCAAGTGTTACAATTAATGCTCTTTCACCAATTATTCTCCATGCTCTCTCCTAAAATCTTTACTATCCCTCTTAGATTCTACTTGCATAAATTACTGTGAAAAAAGGGAAATGGAACTATATGTTGGGACGGAGGGAAGAGTAGAAAAAAATTAACAGATCCCGTTCACAATCGGATCAGTTAGTGTATTTAACTGATCCTGTTTTCTCCCACCCACCGGATCAGTTAGACGAAAATACAAATTAAAAAAAATTCACATATTACAACAGTCAATGAATATGAATAAAAAAAACTCCCAAAAAAGGCATAATGCAGGATATGTTAATTTTATGTGAAGAAATATGTTGTTTTTGGAGTTTAGCTTAATTATGTGAATTTAACTGAATTATGTGAACTTAAAAATAAAGTCAACACTAGCAAAAAAATTTAACTGAATAAAATTAACTGAACTAAGAACGAAATAATTCACACACACACACACACACACACATACATATATATATATATATATATATATATCCTGAAACAAAAAAAAAAAACAGGAACGAAAAAATTAAGAACGAATTAATTAAGGAAATTAAGAATGAAATAATTAAGAATGAAATCATTCAGGAACGAAAAAACATATCCTCTTTACAAATATATGGTCAAATCTAACACTAGCATAAAAAACGAAAATTAAGAATGAAATAAATTTAAAGACCAAAAAAAATCAGGAAGTGCAATCGGAAATAAAATTATGTAATTTCAAGAAAAATTACAAAAATAATTAAAAAATCAAAATGAAATGAAAAAATATCAGAAAAACAAAACCTAGAACCAACAGAGTTGTGTGACGCGGCATGGTTGATGACGGTGAAGCAAGCAAAATTAGGTGTGGTTAGTGACAATGAAACGATGTGGTTGGTGTTGGAGAGAGGACATAGAGAGAAGGGCGGCGACAACGACGCATACTCGAAGTAAGCTTGTGGCGAGATTCATGGTTTTGGAGAGATCGCGATAGAGAAAGAAGAGCGGTGTCGTGGTGTTTGGTGTAAGATGAGGAGTGTGATGTGTCATATTTAAATATAGTTTTTAGGTGCATTTAGGTTTCATTTTAGTGCATTTTGAGACATTATTATGTTTATATTGCATCATATTCTTAATTTATGATATTCTCCTCCTATTTGATATGTTTTCTTGTTTTTGATGAATTTCAGTTAATGAATACATATTTGGAGTATGATTAGCTAAGATCAAGGTTTAGAAGCATTTGGAAGGAAAATACAATGCATAAGGATCATTTGGAGTATAATTAATACGAGTTTGAGCGAAAACAAAGCGGAAAATCATAGAAGAAATGTGGAAAAGGAGTCACGTCTACTCTTCTGAACATAACGTTTTATGTGCTTATGATAATTGAATAATTCCAGTGGATTTAGAAACTAGACTTAAAAATCTTTCCAACGTTAGGTGACACACCCCAAGGAGACTTCTAGTCAGGGAGTTATGCCTTTCGGGAGTTCGGACTGTTTCTGCTAGAATCTGCTACCGTACGCGCGGATCACTATATCCGCCCATTTAATGAATACTTTGACTTTCCTTATCTTGTAACTTACTTTCCTAGTCATATTATGCTACTTAATATTAGATATATATATATATATATATATATGAGGAATCATTTGTAAAGGAAAACTCTCCTCTCTACTCTCTCTTGTAATAACCGTAACTGTTATTTATTTACCCACAAACTTCATGTAGTAAGTCACGTGGACAAGATAATAACGCCTCTTCATAGACTCATTAAGGAATACTAAACTTGGGGGGTGTGCACATTTTAGGAAATATATTTAGGCAAGGAAAAATGATTTTTTTTATTAAGGTTATATACTTTATATTATACAAGTATTATCAAGTAGTTAAGAAAGGTTTTTTTGGAATTAAATGTTTTGAATAATGTTTAATTAAGTAAATTTTTAATATCTTGCATGTGCATGTACTCAATATTTTAATTTACTGATACGCTTTTATATTTGTTTTGTTTTGTTTTTGGCTTTGTCCCTGTCATGACCCTATTATGGCGAGTAGAGTTTATAGGTTTTAAGATGCATACTTCAAATGGGGGAGCTAGTGAGGAATTATAATTAGTCTAGAAGTTGTTATTTTACTTCATCAATTTTCATTGTCATAGTTGAATAATAATTCTATTTCAATCAAGAGTTGTTATTTAAGTTATTTTCGCTGCATTGTTAAAGTTTAGTTAGTTGTTAGTATTTTAGCTTTTATCGTTATCACGTGGAGGTAATACTCCCAAATTTCTCAATGAGTTTTATACTAATGTTTTCCTAAAAGAGAGAAACTTAGGGGTGTTACAAATTGTTATCTATTTTTCAGGATTTTGGAAAAAAAAACGTTGATGAGAAGGCCGTATATGCTAGAATTTGTTAAAAAAATTGTATTTTTATTTCGCATTTTATGTGCAAATTTTTCTTTCTTTTCCTTCATAAATACTTATATTTTCATGTATAAATATTTTCTGATTTATATTTTAAGAATGGAATAATTGTGTGGAATATTAATCTGAGAAAAGTTGTGGCTAGGAAAGAGTTGGTACTTAAGCTGGCTGTTTGTGCCACACCTCTCTTTTTTGAGAACTCACTTGACTAATTATTTATACACTATGAAGCTAGTACTCAAATAAATAATTTTTTTGGTCATATACGTATATAAGTATTTTTAGAAAATTTCTAAAGAAGAATATTTGTTTAGAAATTTAGAATCTTTAATTTTGGTTCATTTAAAAGAAGAGTTAAACATTATTCCGGCTATTTTGTCAACATGTACTCGTATTTAACTGATATATATACTTTTTTGAATTATGAATATGAAATTTTTGTAATTAAGTATTGAATTTCTCTATATGAGTTGTTTATTGTTCTATTAGAAATATGATTCTTATGAGTTTTTTTCCAGGAAGTGTGACTTATTGTCAAGTTAATATGAAAATATTTGTATTTCGTATGAAAAAGAAAGATTTTACTGTTTATTATAAGGATTGAAGTCATTACTTTGTCTTTTATCACATATTATTATGAAGGCAAGTTGTGATGACTATTATCTCGTATGGCATAGTTATTTGCTATCGTCGTCTTCTAAGATATTACCTTGTATGTCATGCTAAGTTGATTTTGCGGGATTGTTGAGTGTTAAGAGGAGAATAAATGTATGGGAGTTGTCTTAAACTCTTGATTGAATTATAGTGTATTCACATTAATTGTTTTTTTTTCTTTTCACGATGACTATTTTAATGATTTGTAAGGATTCACTATATAACTTACTAAAGGAATTAAGTGACTCTTATAATGGAAGAAATACATATATTATATTTGGAAAATAAAATCGTGAGCTCCATAAGGGAGAAAAGGAAGGAACCTGTCAATCAAGGTAATTAATTTTGGAAAAGTAGTTGTGTTTTGTCATATGAATTCAAACATTGAATATATATTATGTGAAGGAGTTGATTTTTATTGAAATGAAAATCATATGAATTTCAGGCAAGATTGTTTATTTATCGTCTCAAGCCCTAGTTGACAATTGTCTATTATAAGAGAATATTGGTTATGGTACTTTAAGAAAAAATTGATAATAAATTTCAAGGAGCCCCAGTTTTTAGGATCTAAGTAAGGAATAAAATTTTATTTTTCATGTATATGTTTTGTTGCTAAATTTTTTTGCTTATGAAGAATGAATTTGTTTCATACGATTTGTGATAAAGTAGGATCAAGGGTTATTTTTTATCATAATCATTGTGAGGCTTTGCTGAGTTATGAGAAGTTAGATTAAATTTTGTGGAAAACGAAGAAAGTAAAAGTATTTTACCCAAAAAAAAAAGCATCTTTGAATATTGTATTTTCAAGTAAATCTTACGCAGGGTTTTATATATTTTTTAAGCACTATATTATAGCATTTTCATAATATATTAGCATGCACCTCAAGTCTTTTCCTACAACTTTGCCTTTATTATCATATGCAATTCTTTATTATTCTAGAATTTGGGAAATTTTCCTATACAAATTTTATAAACTTTTCAGTTTGTCATAAACTACAATTTTTGACTTATTTAAATATTTTATTTATTATGTTGATCTATTATAATTGAAGGCAAATAATTCTATTATTACGTTGAAAAAGATATTATTCTCAAAGCTCAAAAGATATTTTCGAAAGTAGTATTATCTATCTAGTGATTTTGTTATTCCGTTTCAATCAATGATTCTTATATTGTTTGTATTAAAAAGTTGGTATATAATTTTTAGGTCAAGTTTTAGGGTTACTTGAGTTACACGGGGAGTAACTCATTTTTAAGGGGTAGAATGCGATAGAATTCCGCGCGTTTGACTAAAAAAAAAAAGCTTTAAAGAAGGATTTTATATAAGATTTTGGGTATTTAAAATCAATTTTAGCCCAAATTATGGACTTATGGGATTTAGTTTTACTAGCTTTTGTAACTAAACTAGTTGTTTTTGCCCGGGCGATGCCTCGGGTCAGTTACAATAAACTAATACTCCCTCCGTTTCTTTTTAATCTACACACTTTCCTTTTTAGTCCGTTTCTTTTTAATCTACACACTGTTGCTTTTTCTATTTTTGGTAACATGTCACATCTACTTTCTCCTCTTTTTCCACCCATGTCATCCACTTTTTAATATTTTAACCCACTTTTTAATTTCTCTCTTACTTTTCAATTTCTCTCTCCACCTTTTCACTTTATCTCTCATACTTTTGCACTTTCTTCTTGGTTCTCCCCCAAAGTGAAGTGAGTAAATTAAAATGAAACGGAGGGAGTATGTTATTATTTTTAAATTTTATAATTTATTTTGCTACTTTTCGTATTTTTTGTCCATTAAGAAATTGAAAAATTCACGTCACAACGTGATAAATAAAGAAAAATTGAAAGGTTTGAGTTTGAAAACAATACCTTAAAGGAATTGTGGTAAGAGAATATGATATCAATATTCTCTTGTAAGTTACTTACGTAATAAGAGTGTTAGAGATGTATATACTTGTTCAACTCTTTTTAGTTAAGTATAATTATTACAAGACTTTATCATATTTTATTTGAAACATTAGACAACAAATGCATAGTGTATTATTGATGGTTAAGCTTTAACTTTTCATTTCAAAGGTCACGTGTTCGATACCTTGCACTTACACATTTCTTTTTTTAAAGTGAGCAGTACACATAGACATAAAGCATTTGCATTAGAAAGTTGAGGAGAGTGCCACGTGGCACATAAGCTTTCTTTCGCAAGCCTTTTAATATATTTGTATAGATGTTTTCATTTAAAAAGAAAAAGTTTCCTAAATGTTTCAAAGCAAATCACAACTTTTACAAAAGAAGAAGAAGATGATGATTTTGTGACTCGTGTTCTGCCGCATGATAAAATCGGCAAGTGTAGTAGAAGTGTAGAATCAAATTTTTATATTTTTGTTTTAATCTATCTTATTTATGAAATTAGTTGTATTTTTGGGGTAATTATTATCTTTTCCTAACTTTAATTAGTTGGATAACCTCAACTGTAGGGTTTAGGGTTTAGGGTTCAGGTTCAGGTTCAGGGTTTAGGGTTTAGGGTTTAGAGTTTGATTTATGGTTTCTAAAGGTTATCTTTTAAGTTTGTTAGTCATACTTCAACTCTCTCTATCGCACTCATATAAATAGGGATCTTCACACCTCATATTCAACACACCAAATTTGACGAATACATCTCTTTTCTCAAGTTTAAACTCTCTCTTTACCTACCCTTTCTTTTTCTCCACTAGTAGTCTTTTAATTCCAAGGTGCATGTAGAGTAGACCTTTAACTATTGTTTTGCAAACTTAGTATCAAGTTTCCAGCAGGGTCATGATTTTAGATTAAAATACATGGTTTTATGAGTTTTATTATGAAATACATGTGTTTTTATATGAACATGTTTGAATAATTATGAATTTCATTTATTGAATCAGGTCTTTAGTTTAATATCATTATAAAGTTGGATTTTTGAATCTATATTCAAATATTTTAGAAATGAGTTTGATCTTTATATTCATGTTTAGATGTTTAAAAATGGGATTTCATTAACTATATTATAACTACTTTTCGAAGGGTAACCTCTTGAGAAAGTTTTTACTGCATATGCCAAAGGTTTACATGAATTGCTATCCTTTTTGAAAGATGATTATCTCCAAAAGTTTTGTTAGACCTATGCTCTTCTATGATTGTATATAAAGAGGCCATAACTTGTTAATTATTAGGAAGAACGAAAGTTATTATTTATTTACTAAGGCAACGTCTTACTATTTATAAGCAAGAAAGGTGGCTATTATTTATTTACTCATATACTTCCTGGTATTAAGTCATGTACGTGGACAAGGTAACTCCTCGTCATAGACTTATTAAGGAATACTAAACTTGGGGGGTGTATGCACACTAGGAAAGGTATTTATTAGGCAAGAAAAATGATCTTTTTATAAAGGTTATATACTCTATATTATACAAGTATTATCAAGTACGAAGAAAGGTTTTTCGAAATTAAAAGTTTAGAATGTTTAATTAAGTAGACTTTTAATATCTTAGATGTGCATACACTCAGTATTTTTACTGACACGATTTTATACTTGTTTTGTTATTTTTTTTGGCTTTGTTCCTGTGATGATCCTATTTTGGCGAGTAGAGTTTATAGGTTGATGAGATACGTACTTTAAATGAGGGAGTTAGTGAGGAATCATAATTAGTCTATAAGTTGTTATTTTACTTTCTGAAATTTTCATTGTCATAGTTAAAAATAATTTTATTTCAATAAAGAGTAGTTATTTCAATTATTTCTGATGCATTGTTAAAGTTTAGTTAGTATTTAGTATTTAAGCCTTTAACAATATCACGTGGCGGCAATACTCTCAAGTTTCTCAAGGAATTTTATATAATGTTTTCCAAAAGAGAGAATTTATCCTGGTAGCGGAAGAACTTTTGAAATTGCGTGAAACCCTTACAAGGGTTTATGGACAAAGAACGGGAAAACCCTTATGGGTTGTATCCGAAGATATGAAAAAAGATGTTTAAGTGGTATCAATTTTGAAAATAATGTAAACTGTCAATGAGAGTATGGTAGATTTAGGAAGGGCATATAAGATTGAGTTTTGTTTAAAAAGTTTGCATTTTTTTTTGGCATTTTATGTGAATATTTCTTTTTTGCATAAGTACTTATATTTTCAAATATAAATACTTTCTTATTTATATTTTGAAGAAAGGAATAAGTGTATGGAATAATAATCTGAGAAAAGTTCTGCCTAGTAAAGATTTGGTACTTAAGTTGAATTGGTCGTTTGTGTCGCACCTCTCTTTTCCATATAACTCACTTGACTAGTAATTCGTACACTATGAGCCTAGTACTCAAATAAATACTTAACATTCTTTGGTCATATACGTATATATGCATTTTTGGAAAATTTCAAAAGAAAAATATTTGTTTGGAGATTTTGAATCTTTTTCGGTTCATTTCAAAGTAGAGTTATATTTTATTCAGGCTATTTTATCAACATGTAATTCGTATTTTACCTATATATATATATATAGGTTTAAGTTCATATGAGAACCACCCTTATGATGAGAACCGTGAGAAGTGAGAACCACTCACTTTTCCTTATTTAAGAAGATTTTGCTCATTTCACAACGATTTTGCTCATTTTATGTTTTGCTTATTTTATGTTTTTGGTCATTTAACATTTTTATAATCATTTGAATTTTTTTTTTTGGTCATTTTACGTTTTACTCATTTTGAATTTTTTCCCAACTAATTTTTGTACACTCATTTTACGTATTTCTCATTTTACATTTTTGCTCATTTCACTTTTTTGATCACTTGATGTTTTCTACTCATTTTATGCTTTGGCTCATTTCTTACTTTATTGCTCATTTTAAGTGGTTCACACAGTTTTCGCCATAAGAGGGTTCTCAGTAGAACCCAATATATATATATATATATATATATATATATATATATATATATATATATATATATATATATATATATATATATATATATATATATATATATATATTGTGTGTGTGTGTGTGTGTGTGTGTGTGTGTGTGTGTGTATACATATAAAACTTCATATTTGTCTCATTGAAATCAGCTTATAAAATTCTTTAAAATGAGATCCATATATAATACTCATCAAAATATATTATTTTCTCAAATTAGTTTGAATACTTTCATCTTCCATTTATTCAACATCAATTTGAACACTTTCAATTTTACTAAGGTCCCCTACTTTTTAAACCCTCTGTCCCAGTTTCAATATATGGGACACGTGTATTGGGAAAGTATTCTCCTTCTCTTTCTAACACCTAACCGATTCTTGGTCATATATTGGAAAGAGAAAGGGTTTGGACACAAAATGAGACACAATATGAGAAAGATCGTCACTAATATTGGGAACCACTATAAGAAAATCGGGACATTTATAATTTTATCCACTCCCCCGTCCTAAACAAATTAAAGACTGACAAGTCATTTTCTATCTAGAAAAATAGTTAACAAACTCCTAGCACATATATTTTTCCATTTCAAATAACATTTGAAAAATAAAGAGAAATGCTTACCACAAAAAGCTGTGTAACAAGTAATTTGGGACATATCGAAAAAGAATATGTAACTAAATGATCGAGAAGATAGGAATTAAAAGTAGATATGATAGAAATAGTGGATCATTTTATATGTGGCCTTAATTATAAAAAAAAGTTAGAGGTAATATATCTGAGATATCTTAAAGGGGCAAAATGAGTAATGTATCTCGAAACCGATGGATTACTTTAATTATATTATAGTCAATATATTTTTTATTTACAATAATTAAATAGGTATCATCCATAGGGTAAAACAAAAAACTAGATAAAAACCTTCTCAAATGAATGATAAGTAGATAGGGAAAAAAAGTAGATTGATGGGGATAAGGAATACTTTTGTTAAATTTCTCATGCATACACAATCAAATGAATTAATAGTAAAGTGATGAGTAACATGAATATGATATGTGAGAGGAAAAACAAAGAAGATAGAAAAGAAAGTCTCAAAAAGAAAAAAAAAGGTATAATAAAAAAGGATTATCTAATAAGATATATTTATACGTAACATGACCTAATGACTATGATTAAGAATGAAAAACTACTTTCGTCTTGGAATTTTACGCCCAACCAAACATCATCATTGATCATACAATTATCTAATTTATTGTCACACCTAATAAAAAATGGTTCTAGTTTAATATACTAAAAAGAACCATTGCATCGTACGAATCTCAAAAGTAGAAAATTCAGTGAATAGGATTTCAGATAATAAATTTAATTATTAGGAAAAAAGATATATGGAGATTTTAGAATATGTTTTTGATATAATTCTAATTTTCGTAAACTAAGATAATCCTAATATGTAAATTACACAAAATAACAAACATAACAATTGTGTTATTTTTAATAAATATATCATTTACGAAAACTACACTTTTAAACAAATCCAAATTAACTATAAAAAAGCTTTGTAATGAGAAGTAAAAAGCTAATAAATGCAAAATATGAAAAATAAACGCGTGCATCGCACGTATATCAAAACTAGTTTGATTATATTACAGTATAATATCATTAGCTTATCGGCCTTTAAAGTTATGTCTTATTTTCAATTTTTATGAAGCCTCACTTCTTGAAGGGCATATGGCAGCCAAAAAAAAATTGAGTGTTCCTTCCCAATAAAGTAATAACAACAACTACAATAATATAAAAAAAAACATTTTTTGTTTATCTTGTTCTGAAATGCATCTATTTCTGGATAGTAGTATGAAAAAAGAAATTGGAGAAACAAAGAAACAAGGAATTAGTTACCAGCTACTGTCACAAAATTTATTGTAAACCTGTGTGTATCATGTAGGGCTGATAATGAGTCTGGCTTGTTTGCGAACAGTTCAGGCTCGGCTTAGTCAAATCTCATCTCGTTGTGGCTCGGCTTGGGTTCAGACTCAGCTCGAGACTCTAACGAGCAGAGCCAAGCTAGGCAAAACTCGGCTCGAAAAGGTCGTGAACAACTCTATTATTATTTTATAATAAAAAAATCATTAGAAATCTCTTTAAAATTATATTTAAAATTATAATTCAGTGTATTAGAATAACAAATTACATGAGAGAGAAAGAGTAGGTAATGATACTAATCACTAAAGAGCCATATAAATTTTCAAAAAGAAGAAAAGAAAACGAAAACAAAGGATCCATAAACTTCAAACATTGGAAGGCACAGGCCTTGGAAGACTAGTGACAAGACTTACATCTTACAAACTTACAAACTTACAACTTGGAAGCTAAAACTCCAAAGCCCAAAAGAAAAGACACGGGCCTTTAAAAAAAAAAAAAAAGAAGACGACTTTACAAGTTAGATAAACTAACGTTAAAACTCGAAACAGCTATCAGCCTACAACACCAGTGAGGGAATGCGGCGGCGACTAACTGTGATTGGTGAAGACGGTCGGCAAGCACCACCGGCGGAACCACTTGTTACAGAGGCGGAGCTGCAACCTGCATGTAAGGCTTTGGGTTTTAGTTTTTCGAAATTTTAATATCTATTTTAATTAGGAATTTGGAATATGTTAGGGTTTTTTAGATAATATGGTTATCATTAAGTTTGTTATCCTTCTCTTCATAAATTTGCTTCCATGGCTGTCTATTAAGGAATAATTAGAGAATATCCTTATTCTCTATTATGGTTATGTAAATCTAGGTAGATAGTTTCAGTCAAATGTAATCTATCCTAGTCTATCCTAGTCTATATTGTTATTCTGTATCCTTATACGTAGCTAGGGATGGCAATTGGGCGGGGCGGGTGCGGAGGATGGTACCTCCACACCCGCACCCGCATAAAATTCCCATCCCCATCCCCGCCCCACCACCCATTGCGGGGGAAAATTCCAAACCCATCCCCGCCCCACCACCCTCATGGGTACCCGCACCTGCGTCACACCCACTTCATCGCCGCGTCCACCACCCTCATGGGTACCCACACCCGCTTCGTATCCGCGTCATACCCACATATTTATATTTTTGTAAGATAAAACTATTAATGATATAAGTATATAAATATAATTTTAATAACAAATATGCGGGGCGGGCGAGGGTGGGGCGGGGCGGGCAGGGATGGGGCGGGTATATATAGCATAAAATCCACACCCACTCCACCACCTATTGCGGGTACCGTTTTAATCCCCATCCCCGTCCCATCCCCGCCAAACCTAGACCCATCCCCGCCCCACTTGGGCGGGGATGGGGCGGGTCTCCTACTTGACTCGCCCCACTGCCATCCCTATACGTAGCATAGAAATAGCAAGCTGTTATCTTGCTTTGAATAATTAGTCTGCTACTTATCTTCTTCTAGGTTAGCCTTGTATGCCTATTTAAGGAGGCCTTATACTTCAATATTAAATCATTCAAAACCTATCACATATCTTATATGGTATCAAGCTTTTAGATCCTCTCATTTTTTTTCCCTCCTCAACTCCATCAGCCATCATGGTACACGACACTGTCATACCCAACCATGTTGATCCCTCCAAACCTTTTACTTTAATTCAAGTTCATAACTCCATTAAGTTAACTTCTACAAATTACAGTGCTTGGAAAACTCATCTTCAAGCAACTCTACTAGGTTACGACCTATGGAAGTTTGTTGATGGCAGCTACCCCTCTCCTCCCACCTCGATCACCTCCAATGGTGTTTCCGTGGCTAATCCTGCTGCCCTCACTTGGTTCCGCCAAGATCACTTAGTATTCGGCGCTATTGTTGGCACTCTCTCTCCTGAACTTGTTCCCCTTATGTCTCAAACGGCAACCGCTCATGACGCATGGTATGTTCTTTACTCCACCTATGCAAACCCTTCTAGAGGCCACTTTAAGCAAATAAAAAACCATCTTAGTCAAATTACTCACACCACTCAATCCATTACCTCCTATATGCAAGCTATAAAACAATGCACTGATCGTCTTGCATTTATGGGAAAACCAATGGATCATGAAGATATTATTGACAAAATCTTACTTGGCCTAGATTATGAGCAATACAAATCTATCATTGATGTCGTGAATGGCCGAGATACTCCGATATCCTTCGAAGAACTCCACGAGAAACTTATTACCAAAGAGCTCATGGCCACTCCCACCAAAATCATCATCCTTATTCCCTGCCACAGTGAATGCCGCTCAATATCGTGGTAAAGCTAACACCAACCATCGTACTCCTAACCCATCACCTTTTACTCGCCATGATCAGGCTCCTCACCAACCCCGACCATATCTCGGAAAATGTCAATGGTGTCGTGAACAAGGTCACTCACTCAGTCATTGTCCAACCTTCAAGAATCAATTCCCCTCCATTCAAGTGCCTACTCTTGCTCGTGCCATGCCTCCAAGTTCTCCAACTACTTTCCATGCGCCACAAGCTCATGTTGTCACCGCAAGCACGCCTTCATCTTCTGCTTGACTTTTGGACAGTGGTGCCTCACACCATGTTACTAATGATCTCGCCAATTTATCACTTTATGCTCCATATGATAGCACAGAAGAACTTGTCATAGGTGATGGCTCCACTCTTCCCATCCAACACACTGGTTATTTCTCTCTCTCTACATCTTCTACTCAATTTCATTTTTCTAATATCTTGCATGTCCCTTCCATCTCTCGTAATATCCTTTCCATCTCTCAATTTTGTCGAGAAAATAATACTAGTATTGAGTTCTTATCATCTTGTTTTCGTGTTAAGGAGCTTTCGCAGGGAACCATCCTCTTCCAGGGTCCAACTAGAGCCGGGGTTTATGAATGGCATCTAAGTCCACCTCAAGTTTACACATCTCTCAAACTACCCAAGCATGATTGGCATCACCGTCTAGGCCATCCCTCTTTATCTATTCTTAGGACTTAAATTCCAGTTTCAATTTAGCAATTTCTGATTTTTCTATGTCTCATTGTAATTCATGCAATATGAATAAAAGCCACAAATTGCCATTTTCTATGACATCTCTCACTTCTACTGCTCCACTTGAACTTATTTTTTCAGATGTTTGGACTTCACCTGTTTACTCTCATGATAAGCTCAAATACTATGTCATATTTGTAGATCACTTTACCAAGTATGTATGGTTTTATGCCATGAAAAAAAAGTCAGACACCTATGATATTTTCTTACGTTATCGAGCTCTAGTTGAGAAATTTTTTATGCGGTCCATTCTTACCATTTTCTCTGATAATGGTGGTGAATATGAAAAACTTACCCCTTATCTCACCTCCCATGGCATATCTCATCTCACCTCTCCTTCACATACTCCCGAACATAATGGTTATGCAGAAAGACATCACCAGACACATAGTTTGAACCGGCCTGACTTTGCTCACTCATGCCAACCTTCCCCTCCACTTATGGCCTCATGCCTTTGCTACTGCCACCTATCTCATAAATCAACTTCCCACACCTACCCTCAATAATCAATCACCCTATCTCAAGCTTTTTGGTATTTCACCTAACTATCATACACTTCGGAATTTTGGTTGTCTATGTTACCCGTGGCTTAGACCAAATTCATCTCACAAACTCGACCCTCGATCTTTACCTTGTGTCTTTGTTGGGTATTCCCCGAGTCAAAGTGCCTACTATTGTTTGCATCCTCCCACTAATCGCATTTATACATCAAGCCATGTGAAATTTGTAGAAGATGTGTTTCCTTTTTCTGATTTGTGCAGTGACAATACTCCATTACATGGCTCCTCGGTGGATGATTAATGTGTAATTAATCTACCCATAATACCTATTGTACAACCCCCAGTGTTGGAGCTCCATGTGCAGGCACCTCAACCACCAAATTCCCCATCTCTCTCACCACCACTAAATGCTTCCGCCCCACCCTCACCACCACCACCACCCCTCCCCCCCACCTCCTCCCCCTCCTTCCCGTCCCCCTCGGACCATTATCACCCGACTACAAAACAAAATCACCAAACCCAATCCAAAATATGCTCATCATATCACCACTACCCATTCACCCAGTGAACCAACAAACATCACTCAAACCTTGAAAGGCCCTCAATGGCGTGCCGCCATGACGGGCTAACATGATGCCTTAACCCGCAATCACACTTGGGACCTCGTTCCCACTAACCCATCTCAAAACTTAGTTGGATGCAAATAGGTCTATCGTCTCAAATACAAGTCAGATGGTTCTCTTGAACGCTACAAATCCCGCCTCGTGGCTAAAGGTTTTCACCAACGTCCGGGTATTGATTTCTCGGAAACCTTTAGTCCTGTTATCAAACCCACCACAGTTCGTTTGATGCTCTCTCTCTTGCCGTTACCTATGGTTGGTCCATTCGACAATTAGACATCAACAATGCATTTTAACAGGGTTCGCTAGCTGAGGATGTTTATATGTCAGAACCCCCCGGGTTTTCCTTGACAAAGATCATCCAACTTATGTATGCAAATTACGTAAAGCTATCTGCGGCCTTAAACAAACCCCTCAGGCATGGTACCATGAGATGCGTACGTATCTTCTCTCCTTTGGGTTCACAAATTCCATTGCCGACCGTCTTTATTCATGTACCGCAAGCATGGTCAAGTCTTCTACTTGCTCGTTTATGTTGACGATATAATCGTCACTGGTCCTTCTCCGAATGCTTTACAAGAATTCATCACTTGTCTTGCTACGAGATTCTCTTTGAAGGATTTGGGGTCTTTATCTTATTTTCTTGGTGTAGAGGTGTTACCTCATGCACAAGGCTTATTTCTAAGTCAAAAGAAATATATTGGGGATTTGTTAGCTCTTGCAAATATGTCTCATGCTAAGGTTGTTTCTACTCCAATGGTTTCTCATCCACCACTTACACTTGATGGCGGTTCACCTCTTCCCCATCCCACCGAATATCGAGCCTTGGTTGGTAGCTTACAATACTTATCATTGACTCGCATGGACATTGCATTTGCCATCAATCATCTATCTCAATTCATGCACAAACCCACTACTCTACATTGGGTTGCTCTTCGCCGTCTACTTCGTTATTTGAATGGCTCATGCAATAGGCACCCCTAGTACCATGCTCATGGTACACTAATGGATATTTTTTTTGCTCATTGCTCATTTATTAATATATTCTCTAAATGAGCAAAATTCTACTCAGTTTTAATCACTTATGCTCATTTTCCCAAATGAACGAACTTTCTCAAATGGGCAACCAGTTCTACTCATTTGAGAAAATGAGAAAACATTTTTGCCCAAATGATTAAGCGCTTTTCTTGCTCATTTTTATGAAATGAACATAAGAGTTTTCTCATTTTATACTGTCATATTGATTTCAAATGTGAAATTAACTAAATCCGCCATTGGCAAACTCCGAATCTTCAATACTTGTTTTTGTCATTGATGAAGCCAACTTTCTCAAATCATATTTTATAGTCCATCAATTTGATTGCCCACGATGAGAGAGAAATCATGAAGGAGAGAGAAAATTTGGAGGTGAGAAGCAATGGAGGAGAGAGAATGAGATAAGAGAAACAATGGAGGTAAGAGAAACCTAAAACTAGTGTTGATTCTTAAATCATCTTTTGCATTATAGATCATTAATTCTGCCATTGAAGAATCTGGAAACTCTAATATCAATTTCCAAATCAAAAACTAATTTAGCCATTGATGAAATTCGGAGCTCCAATATTTCTTTTTGCCATTCATTAATTTCAATGAATGTTGCAAATTTGGAAGAGAGAAATAATAATGTAGGAGAAAAATTCGAAGGTGAGAAACAATTAAGGAGAGAGAATTTTAGAGGTGAGAATCAATGAATGAGATAAAAATTTAAAGATAAGAGAAACAATGGAGAAGAGAAAAATGGAGGTAAGAGAAATAATGAAGAAGAAGAGGAGTAACGAAGAAATATAAATAAGTGATTAAATGAAAAAAAATTTGCTCATTTGAAGAATTTATAAAAAAAATTACTCTTGTGTGTACCATGAATGGATTCGTCAGTGTCCCACCAAGAAGGAAAAAAAAAAGAATTAATTACCAAGCACAAATTCTATTATTTGGAAATCAATGGAGCTTTTTTGTTCTTTTTGCGCATCTTCAAAGAATTGGATAGAATTACGAAGAAAACAAATTCTTATTTCCAATTCTTGTCACGCATGGTCTCCTCAAAATACCGACTGCATAGAATTAATTACCAAGCACAAATTCGATTACCCGTCACTCTCTTACTGCTAGTTGGCTTGTGTTTTTAGGCTAGTCTCTTATTTCCTAGAAGACGAAGAAGCAATCAACTGTATGTTGTTCTTCGGCTGAGGCCAAATATCGCTCTACGGCTGCTATTACTTGTCAATTAAAGTGGCTAAAGGGTCTTTTATTGAGCTCGGTAGTGCACCATCCTAAAGCCATTCCTTTTTTTTGTCATTGCATATTTTCAATAATCCCGTCTTCCATGAGGGCACCAAACATATTGAGGTTGATTGTAATGCTATTACTCATGGTCTTATTGCTCCTTCCTATGTTCCTACTACTGCTGTAATAACCTCACCTTTTAAGCTAAAATTATTTTGATAAATAAGGATTATTAACTTTATTAACATAATAATCTGTATGTAACCTACTGTGACTTTCTATGGAATATAAATTAATTTGTTAATAGCTTCTTATGTGAATTTTGCCGATAATGTAAATATTATTTGTTACGTTAAGTGAATTATGAGTTAAGATAAGTCATATGTAGGTTATTTCAAGAATGTAAGTATCGTTCTGGAGTTTTGAGAGTTTGAGCTATTATCCGTATTGTGTTTGAGTTACTCTGTAATTATAAATTAAGGGCTAATTAGGCCTAAGTATCTTCATCAAGGTATATTTTGGGAATTTAGTTTTAGTATAATAAAGGATTAGAGCTTAATTAATGTTGGAAAATATGCTTCAAAGTGCTTTTAAATGTTTTGCCTTATTTTAGGAATCAATGTTAGTGACTTAATGGTTGTTAACTACTTAGGAGTACTGCACTATAAACGTGGGGCTTCTCTACCCACTTTCTCCTTTTGTTATGCCATTTTGTAGTTAGTGGTGTTAGGATGTAAGCCTTTAAATAGGCATTAGCTTTGCTTTGTTTAATGAAGC
The DNA here is from genome assembly GCA_947646795.1 of Beta lomatogona. Lineage (NCBI taxonomy): Eukaryota > Viridiplantae > Streptophyta > Magnoliopsida > Caryophyllales > Amaranthaceae > Beta > Beta lomatogona. The sequence goes on from CANSNZ010001163.1 coordinate 1,629,951, forward strand.
AGTATTGGTTTTGTTCATTGCTCTAATCTCTTTTCTCTTAGTCATAATTTTATCATGGTATCAAGAGCATCAGGTTAGATCCAATAAAAGTAGAGAGAAATGAAGAAGAAAAAGAAGAAAAAAAAGGGGAGAGAAATAGTGTTCCAAAGAAAAAAAATTTAAAAAAAACAGTAGGAAAAAATTTATGAGTGTTTTATGTATTTAACCATGGCAAGTAATGGTTTTACTTAGATGTGTGGATGGGTTCCCTTTTAGCCCATGAACATGGATTTTGATCTTGTGGAAAAGAGGGCAAAAATTGTTTGAGGTAAAGATCAAGTAATCTTTACGACTGTGGAAGTCAGATAAGCAGCAGTCTGATAGTGTGGAAGTCGTACTCAACGCAGAGACAGTTTCCGAAGTTGTAGTAATGGACGTAGTTAAATTTGCAAGACAACGTCAAAATGAGTTTATGGAGAGATGTGCTCCATTGAGTGAAGGTTGGTGATAATGTGCATCAACAAATTAAAATATGGTGTTGGTGATAATGTGCATCAACAAAAGAGGTATGTGGTGAGAAGTGCATCACAAAATGTGATAAATACTTCACATGTTAATGGAGAGAGGTGCTCCATGAATATTAAGAACACAAAAATTGACGGTGATGAGATGTGCATCATGGATGAAGAGATATGCTTCATTTATGTTATGAAACTTTGAAGCAAGGGAGTGTGTTGGAAAATATGCTTCAAAGTGCTTTTAAATGTTTTGCCTTATTTTAGGAATCAATGTTAGTGACTTAATGGTTGTTAACTACTTAGGAGTACTGCACTATAAACGTGGGGCTTCTCTACCCACTTTCTCCTTTTGTTATGCCATTTTGTAGTTAGTGGTGTTAGGATGTAAGCCTTTAAATAGGCATTAGCTTTGCTTTGTTTAATGAAGCAGTATTGGTTTTGTTCATTGCTCTAATCTCTTTTCTCTTAGTCATAATTTCAACAATTAAAAAGGGATTAAGGTCTTGGAAAAACCATGAAATTATGAAATGTTCCTAACTTGTGAAATGACAATTTTACCCTTACTATTAAACTAGAAATTACTAAACTACCCCTGTCCATTCTCTATAAATAGGGATTAAGGGTTCCCAAACTCTTTTCTACTGATCTTCCTCTTACAAAAACACCACAATTACTCTTTCTTTTCCTATCTCTAAACTTGCCTAAACCAGTGAGTATGGCGAGATGTTGGGGCTCCCTTCTCAGCCAGTTTCTTGCTCTCTTGTTCTGGGTTCTTGCATGCATGCAAACTCTTTTATGGATCATCGAAGTATAGTTACAGGCTGGGTAAGTGTTATTTCAAGTTATTTAGGAAGAATTCAACCAAAATTCAAGTAAATGTAACCTTAGGTAAAACCAGTTGATTGAAATAATTATTTTGGGTTGTTAGCTCATTCTCTTAGGATAATTATTGATCTAATGATTCATGCATGTAATGTTTAAGCTGTTTGTAACTCATTTAAGGAGAAGGTTAAGTTTTGGATGAGAAAGTCTTGAGTTGTCATCATCGGTTAAAAGTACACAAGAACCACCACCTAAACTTTGTTTTTAAAACTTTGATTTTGAGAATTTAATTGTGGGTATTTATGTATATTGAGAATTTAATTGTGGGTATATATATATACCGAGAATTATGATTTGTATGTTATTATTAAAAATATGTTGCATGTGATTTCTACTTTATAAATTAAAGTATATTAATATGCATGACAAGTTCCGCGAAGTTCTGATTGATTGATTGTTGATACAAAGCTATTTTACCATCTTTCTAAGCCTAAAACACTTGTTGGATTTGCTGAACTATTATGAAAGTAACTTCAAGCTAAACCTGATAAACATAAATAAGCCACGGTTTTTTACCTTGAAACTTGGATTATGCTCTTCCTGAAAATCGATTAAGAGAACCCATCTTTTATTACCCATAATGTACCCTTTTTATGCAAACTAGTATTTAGGCCCGGGCCATGCCCCAGGGTTTCTCTGTGCTACAATTTATTAAATAAGTTATCTCATACTCATTTAAAAAAGTCATCTCATTCATTATATGGATTTCAAAAGCTTTCCATTCATATATCATCATTAATTTTGATTAAATAAGCAATAATAGTATGGTGGAGTGGTGGTTGGATATCTTTCTTTCATACTTGAGGTTGTGGGTTCGAATCTTCACGTTAACAATGCTTCTTTTTTTTACTATATGAGAAAGACGTGGATAGAATGTTACTGAATAAGGGATGGTGACACGTGGCACATATACGTTCTTAGGAACGCTTTTTAATATATTTGTATAGATGTCCGAAAAACCTCTTAAGTTCAACCAAACCCCTATTAAACTCCTCATTTGGATAGTTATTGGAATTCTTTATTCATGCATGTAAGGTATATTTACTTCTCTGTTGATTCGCCTAAATCCCACCATAAATCGTGAGTTCCTTCGAACCTTTATCTAATTTCATTCTCTTAACTCAACCCCATTATGTTATACCTATATAGTAGCCTATTTGTATAATCTTTGCATGTCGTTTCCACCTTGTTGGTTACCTTGGTAATGTCCTAATTGAGATGTGAATTTTCTTGGGAACCGTTGACATCTCCTGAAGAGCCTTCTGTTAATAACCTTCATTCTGTAATTAGGGAAAACATGGCATGACATAACGTATTTCAAACATATGAACTAATGTTGAAGCTGAGTAAAAGTATTTGAGCATTATGATTTTAGTTTAAGTATTTAAGTATAAGTGTTTGACTACAAGTATTTTTATAATTTTTTTGGGGCCCCTTTCAGAAAACTCGTGGTAAGAAGAATGTTTTCGTCTATGATTTTAGTTTATGATTTTTTTTTATTGAAAATGTTTTCGGAGTCGCCAACAATGCTTTAAAGGAAGATTCATAAATCTAATTGGATATTGGAAAACCTTGGGACAACTTTGGGACTTATCCAATGTAGATCTCCCCGTCCTGACTCCATAGATGGTCAATGAACCAAAGATTGAGTTCGGGGGTGAGGATACGAATACGGTTAGGATCCATATTCGCCCATCGATAGCCTCTACTTAATATCGATTCATGTCAAGTTTTATGCAATAGAACAACTATATAATATTTTCATACACCCAAAAAATAATTAGTATAGGTTGGTTCATGAAACACATAAAATACTATTTTTTATTGATATGTTATTATGCAATCAAATTACAAGGAACCTAACAGGTTGTCCAAATTATCTGATTAATAGTAGAACAATTCTTTAGGTCTGTGATTAACAAAAATAATATGTGAGGTGATGAAAGCATAAAATCATACAATCATGCATGGACATATGAATAATAAATAAAAAGGAAAAAAAGGGATTAGAATGTACAAAGGAACGATTTTTATATTAAAGATCTACATCAGGAAAGAAATAGTTAGTAACTTCAATATAAAAATAAAGAATTTATTCAAGGACCCTCAAGATTATACCGTGGCTTGGGTTTGAGAGATTGACAACCTTCTGGACGAGCAATCGTGAAGCCAGAAGATATGAACGCATATGAATGTTTGTGTTTGATAGTATGAGTTTTGTAGAGAGGTTTTGTAATTGTTTTCGTATGTGTCGAAGTTATACATTAAAGTCGAAGTATTGAAGTATGAAAATCGTATGAAAACCGTGGCAAATCAGGACCTATTTATAGGGAAAATGAAACTGGGTGTCACGCGCTGGGTGCGCCAGGCGCAACACCTTTTCTGACGCACAAACACACGTGTCAGGCGCACTTTGGTGTGCCTGACGCAACACGCCCAGCTACGTACATGTGGTACACGCTTTAAAAAATATAGAAAAGAATAATGCGCGTCATGCAGGGAAATGCACTATGTGTAAGACTCTGTGTGAAACACAATGCCATGTGTCAGGCAAACATTGGTGTGCCTGACACAGTCGGACAATGGTGTGCTGAGCGCACGGCATTGACCGCCTTGGTTTTTGACACGTTTTTACCACTTTTTGATAAAACGTGTTTTGACGATTTTCTTTTATCTTTTAAGTCAGAAAATCCGATTTTAATTTTAAAAATACCTTTCAAAATATTTATTTATTAAAATAAAATAATTAATTATTGGGATTTTTCAAAGGATTGGGCTCAAAAATTTATTTTTGGACTCAATATACAATTAATTATTATGAATAATTAAGTGTGCTTTAAAATACGATTTTGGATCATTAAAATACGCTTTAACACTTTTAAAATAGTTTTTGGCTTTTCCGAATGCTCTGCCCTTGGGTCGGACCAATTAAGACTGCGGTACGTTTTATCATTGGGCCCTTAAACGGGGAGATACGATTATGTATCTACACCCTCGCACAGGGTCACTTTCCCCGAGGCCCAACAAGCCCCAAACCCCGCTCCCCAAGATTTAAACCTTGGTCTCCCATGTGGGAGATAGGAAGCCATACCATTAGACCAAGGGTCCTTGGTTATATATAAGTACAAGTATTGTTTTATGAGGGAAGTAGTTGAGGAAGCAGTGACAAACAACATTCATAGAGCGGGTATTACTCATTATGTATTATGGAGCTGGCATTGTTCCGGAGCGAGTATTGCTCATTAATTAGGGTCATGACCTAATCGTCTTGCAAGTATAATATGAAAATGTGGAGAGACGTCCATCAAAAGTCTGGATACGTGGCCTAGCTATCTCCATTCGTGTTCCTTCACTTGAGTTATGTTTTATTTTGTGATAAGTATTAAGAGTTATATTTGTGTTATGTATTGAAAATAATATGTGATACCTTGAGATAAATCTTGGAAAATGACCCTGGTATGTTTAATGTATTTCTATGGAAGTTTAAAGGAAAGTATAAATGTAATTATGAGAAAGTACCAACATAAATTTGAACAGATATAAATGCATTTACGAAAGATATAAGTATTATGTTTTGAATATAGTTGTTGAGTCATGTAGTGTTTTGATGATTGTAAACAAATGATATTATCTAAGTAACATGTGTGTTTAAGATGTGCATATTACATTAACATAGAACAAGTCATGGAAGGTTGAATATATCACATCATGAAAGAATTCCAAGAAGTGAAGTTCCTGAGGAAGAAGTCCAAAGAAAGATTCTACAAATATGCTGCTAGACTTTCTGCAAGTTCCTAAGCTGGAACCAAAGCTCAAGATAAATGACACAGAAGCAAGCCGCAACAAAGTTCCTAGAAGTGTTCCTTGAAGAGTTCACAAACAGAGCTGTTCCTAGGTATATCCTAAGTGGAACATTGAATATGAAGTTCCGGAGTAGCAAGATGAAGTTTCAGAGTTGAAACAAGAAGTTCCTGAGCAGGGACTATGAGTGTGAAGTTCCTTAAAGAAATTAGCACACCGAAGTTCCAGAGGCGGAGCTATCAGCGTGCGGTTCTTGAGTTGGAGCAACATGGAGCATGAAGGCAGAAAATATGAGTTTATTTTCTAGGTTCATGTAAGCATATGGACACGTGAAAGGTAATGGAATAAGGTGTCAAAAGGAACTCGTGGAACTTAGGGTCAAAAGTATTTAAGACTCAGTGAGTCTGTTGCATATTATTATCTTAATATGTAGGATTTATTTAGAGTTTTTTCTTAATAAATCTTTACTTTGTTAATTGTTTTTAAATAATATGCATTAGTTATTTTAGGATAAGATTTAGTTTTTAAATAAAAAGATAACTTTTAAATGAAATAATTTTATAAATCAAAATTGGTTTTAATTTAGGATTCTGACTTCAGTATCTTTCATTTATTTAATTTTATCTTATCAGTTTTTGGAAATAAAAAGCTTAGATTTATAATACGTATAATGAGTTTTTAAGAGTGCAGGAAATTGTAGACGCGCGAGTACCTGTATGAACCGGAACTCATGAATTTATGTCAGGTTTATGAAAAAGTTTTCAATAAAATATTTTTCCATAAGAAAATAAATAAAAAGTGAGTTTTGGAAAAATATCTCTTGGATTATATTTTGATAAAACGCTCCTTTTTCTCCAAGTATTTATTTTCTTTTTGTTTCCTATTTTTACTCTAAACTGTTTTACAGTGAACATGATTTAAGTAATGCCCAAGTTTTTGACTTTTTCTTCCCCAAGTTTCTCCCAACTAACTGACTTATTGTTTGTTTGTTGAATAAGTCTTTGCTTGTTCCTCAAGGAGTGTGCACGTGGGTTATTGCTTCACACTTGACTGAGAAATAAGTGGAAGTGTTGCTTAAGACTTGTGCATGTCATAAATAGTGGCTTATGTGTTCATTCTAAATTGTCTGATTGGTGTCATTCCATAGGGTCTGACTTGTGTCATTTTATGAGGTTTGGCTTAAGGAATAGCTAACAAAAAAAAATTATATTTTTCTATTCCTTATTTTGAGTCAGTTCTTGTGAGTTCCAAGTTCCTACGAGTGCCATGTTCCTTTACAGTTCTTCAGTTTCTACATGATAGAGTTAAACTATATTATCAAATGTCGGTATTTGAGTTTGGGGTAAAAGGGTTTGAGTGAACTCTTGAATGGGGACTTGGTTAAGAGTTTGAGTGAATTCTTGTATCAAGTTCGAGTTAGGTACTTGAGTAAGTTCTTATTGTGTATACATAGACTTAGGGTGAAGTCTATCCAACGGTGAAGCAAGGGTTTGTGTAAACCTTTTGGAAAGAGTTGTGGGAACTCTTGAGAGACTTAGACTTAAGTCTAGAGCATAGAGTGGAACTTGTGAGAGATTTGGAGTTCTGAGTGGAACTTAGGTATGTAATAGGTTGTAACAGAGGAGGTTATCTATTATAGTGAAGAGTTTAAATCCTGAGGAGGTCGTGGTTTTTCTTCTTGAATTGAGACAAGAAGTTTCCACGTAAAAATCTCTCTTGCACTTTCAATTATTTATTGCTTATGTTTTAAATTCCGCATTATTTGTTCACTAAGTTCCACACCATAATTCACCCCCCCGCTTGTAGTGTTCCTTCCGAGTTAACAATTGGTATCAGAGCCGAAAATCAGTTATATGCAGGAAACCCTGTTCAGTTAAGTTCCTGGAAGGAGGAGCAATTACAAGAAACTTGACGAAAGAAACTCTACCCTACACCATTCAGAGGAATAAATGCAATCCGACTTCTTATTGTTAAATACAAGCCAGTCAAGGATTAACAACGACCCTTTTAAGGTAAGTGTCTCTTCCTTGATATTTTATTTGTATGCACACATTAATTTATAACTTGTTCCTATAGTATTTCTAGTAAAATTGTTTTATTTTCCTTTGATGTTCTTATATCAATTTCGGATAACATTAAATTTGTTTTTTAGAGACAAATTTCAGATATTTTCAAATTGATTTTAGAATATCAAATAAGTTATATAGTCATATGGAACAATGCATACATGCACTTTAGGAACTTAAAATTTTTATTCTTTAGGCAAGGTAATATTTGTATATTTATTTTTCCGCCTAAGAATTATTTTTCCATGCATTATGAGTACATTAGATATTTACTGTATGAATGCATGATTGTCCTTGTTAGTAGTAGAAGACATGTAAAAATCTTATTTGGTTGAAATATGGATACATTATGTTGCTCTTACTAACAAGAATGGACCCAACATATATTTGGGTACGAAAAACCAAGAACTTGCTTAATTTGCAGGTCATGTGAAAGGAACCTACATCTCTTGATGTGGCGGTTGTTTCTAGAAATTAGTTCTAGACATGAGTTCATCTCACTAGAAAAGATGGAAAAAATATGTAAAAGATGAAATATATTTCTTAGAAAATTGGGTAATAATCTTTACATACTACTATATATCTTAGTCATTATTATTCTCAAATATGCTTTTTAATATCCCTTATTAATACATGACTGTAGAAGGTTATGAAAGAGAAGTTGTTTTATGAGTTTTACATATAAATGAATTATTTCAATCTAACTTCTCTTTAGTTTTGTGCAAGTATAATAATGTTTTGTGGGTTTAACTATGGAGATATTTAATATTGGCAAAGGAACTTGCAGATGTAATAAGAGAATGATCGTTTGTTCCTTTCAGATGAACAGAAGTATTGGCACAACTAAAAATAAACCAAAGGAACTCTAATATAGTCATAGGAACATAGTAATTAAGCATGAATCAACAGGTCTTTTAACTAATATTCACGTCCTAATAGAAGTTTAAGGCTAAAATTTAGGAAGGTTTTAAGGAAAAAGATTTTGACTAAGTTAAAACATTTTAAGAAAGTTTTTTTTGGTTATGGAAAGAATTTATTTTGTTTGAAAAAATAAATCTTTTATACTTAAAGAAAAATCTTCTTAGATATTATTAAAAAGAAATTGAAATTAAACTTTTATTTAGGATAAGATAAGATGATAAGAGATCATGCTTAACAAATTCCTAGAATTTAGGAAAGTGGGATACTGGGTATACACGTTCAATTGAACGTATACAAAGTGGCGCATGATGTGCTTGTTCCTTAATCAAAGGAACAACGTGGTCTAAAGCCACTAATCCATGATCCTATGATCTAATCTCACGTTTAATCCAAATAACTATTATATAAGAACTTAATTAATGAAGTTCTAAGTGTGCATGACTAAGTGATTAAGTGACTTAGTAATTAATGTGTCAGTGCCTTCATTATCTTATCATAGCCAATTGTTCCTATTGTCTACTTATACTATTTCCACTAAATGTCTAAATTAAATGCATAAAATCAGTTTCTCTAATCAAGAAATATTGACCATTGTTTTGAAAGAAGCGATGGTAAACTAAGATTAGTAGAACGAGTAAATGGTACAGGAACAATCCAAAATTTGGAACCAGTTTCTAATTCTTTTGAAATTGATCTCGGTTAAAAGGAACAAAGCAGAAGTTCCTTTTCACACGAAATTATATTTCCTTTTTGAGAAACTTTATTTTTATTCCATTTTTATGCTTGAATTATATATCTCTTTTTACTAACCTACTAACATTAAAATGCACAAAGTATTTCTTTTTGGGTTTGTTTTACATATTATATTTTTTAGTTTAGGACTACGCAAAAGGAAAGAACAAGTTCATGTTCTTCCATCAATGGAACGAACACATTAGGAACAAGTTCCTAAAATTAAAAAGAGAGTTCCTGAGATTATATCTTTCCTATGAACAGAAGATTCATATGATGGTAATGTCAAGGAACTTGATTATAGTCCCAGATGAGTTAGATGATATATGCAGGATCATGGTATTGATTACAGAGCGAATACAATGAATGAAACTTTGGAAGACATGGCAGAATACTATTTGCTAATGTTTTCCAAGGAACAAGTAAAGCACTCGACATCACTTGGCAAATCATCAACAAAGGAATGGTTAGAAGTTGAACGAGACATCCTATAAGATCTTCAAAGGAGAAAACACTAGTATTTTGTATTTAAGAATATTATTCTAAGTGTTTAGGTACTTAATAGTAAGAAGATTCATTTAAGGAACTTTGAAAATATAAGCGATGAGGTTGTGTTAAAACGCACCTCTAATTGTTAAAAACACAAAGTTTTTAGCAAAATGATATATAATGTGTTATTAAGAGTTGACATATTTATTATGAGACTAACTTATTTTTCCCAGTAAACAGGTTAAAGATGGTTTTTAATTTTTTATGTTGAACTCACAAGTTCCTATGGCGCTAGAGTCCTAACATGAAATATGTCACTCTCAAAAGCCACAATAGCCAGCTATATGACCTCATGGAGAAGAGCTTAAAATATGAAGATCAAGTTCAAATTCCTGAAATAGAAGTTCAACTTGATAAATATGTGGAAGCGAGTTCCTATGAAATTAGTAGGAACATGCAGTTCCATACTTCCAGTAATCGAGGTCCTTACCTCTAACTGGAAGATAAGAAGTATTCCTGTCATAGTGATATTGACTAAGGAATTCTATACAGGTTAGTTGTTAAGAGGAACAACTAAACAAATGTATTGACTTTGAGGAAACTTTTTATTCATGTAACTAGGTCATAAGATAATTGTATATTATTTTCTCTTGTTGCTTACATGAGATTTAGATTATTCTAAAATAGATTTTCAATGCGTTAAAAATAAATTTTATTGCTGGAAATCTATGAGGAACAACATCAAGTTTCTTCTTGAAAAACAATTTCAAAATTAACAATAATTTTTGTTTTCAAGAGGAATTGACTTAGTAAGTTGTACATAGTTATATGGATAATATTTTTGGTACAACTAACTATTATGTGCGAGGGTTTTTGCTAACCTTATATGCAAATGTGTACGTGAGCATGATAAGGGTACACAAATACTCTCTTGGAATATAATGATGCAAGGACAAAAACATGTCAAAGAACTTTTGAAGATTGATGAGTATGAGTCAAGTTGGAATGAAAGTTTCCATTAGATTTGAGGACATCAAAATAATGGAACTAGCAGTTCAGGAACTCAAAAGTAAGTCATCAAAATCAGTCCAGTTTTTGAAGGAAAGTTTATATATGCATGGTGAAATGTGACTTCAGGTATGTTGTTCCAATTCACATTGTATCACGATTAATAAATTACATTGTTAAATTATTAATATGAATGCATAACTTTTATAAGTCTTGGTTTAAATTATGTGAATATATGTTTTTTATAATTTCACCTATTCATGGACTGTTTAGAGGAACAAGACTTGATGAAGTATGACTTTAGTGTAAACATGTTCTTTTCCAAAAAATTTATCGAATTGGGCTCTTACACATATTAAACTTGAAATCATTATATGCACACTAGCGTTAATATGTTAAACTTAATTTTTATGTCATAAAGGCATACTCACATGCCTAAGAGTGTTAGACGTCTCATAATTGAACTGTGGATGTTGTCAAACATGAAAGTCCTAAGTTGCCAAAGGTATAATGAAAGAAACCTTGATGGCACAAGACAAGTAGATTCTCTTAATATATTTCATTTAACTTTTAGAGGGAACAAACCTATTCTTAGCCAACTATCTTTAGTTCACACCACATTTCTTCAAACACCCTTTGATTGATTCATTCCTCATTCCATCCTATCACTTCTCCTAATTCTCATGTGCTCTAATTTAAAACATGACTTTTTATGGTTCAACAATGCATAAAGAGCGATAAATAGTAAATATATTTTGAGAGGGAAGTTGTGGAAGAAGTAAGAAGCAAGTATTTTATGATTTATCAATTGGTGCTCAAAAGGATATATCAGTAGATGGAACTAATCATACAAGTTCTTAATGATGAAGAAATGGTAAGGAACTCAGGGGGAAAAAAAAAGGAAGGATTCAATATATTTTTCATCTTGGTAGTGGATTTCAAGTATGTGTGAGTAAGCAGTTACTTCTTTGTAAATGTGACATTCTTAGGAAAAGTGCAACAACTTGTAATGTCAATTTTTTTTTTTTTTTTAAAAAAAGGGTGATTAAATCTTTATTATTTCCTAGTAGTCAATATTTGATATGGTTGTGAAGATGCTTACTCATGAATTTGATGATTTGACAAGAGGAACATAAGCGAAAGATTGGAAGAACTTGATTATAAAAATGAAATCATTCAAGTTTCTTCGCGTAATGAATTCCTCACAATTGGTTGGTTGGTTGAGTAAAAGTGAACTTGATTGCTACATATCAAGGTGAATGTGTGTGGGGTTTGGCAGAAATTTCAAAAAGTGTGAGGTGAAGTGATTAACTAGATTGTTGAGCACCTCTTATTAAAAGTCTTACTCATAGAGCACACAATATATCTCAAGTTTCCTCTATTCAAATTGTTCCATAATCTTCTTTCATATTTCTTTGAGCCGGATTTTCAATGTCCTAGTCTCTTAATCCAATTTTAACTTTCAAATTTGACTTTTTCTTGACTTTTATTTTCTTATTTGTCAAGTTCCTTCAATAGTTTTGAATTTGGGTCTTTGGATTGTGAGTTGAAAATTTGTGTAGCACATGCATCCAAAGTTTGTGAATTGAGATTCTTGAGACTTTTAGGACTAACAGGTGTTTAACCTTTATGGTGGTAAGTGTAGCATATAACAATATGTGTATATGATTTACCTAAAACAAATGTGTGCAAGATGATCCTTTTCTGTAACGACAAAAGGGGGAAGAATATGTATGATGCTTATAGTCAAGCATAATTAAGGTCTAAATCCTTAAATGATGAAAGTTCTTTGTATGATGTGCTTATCTATGTTTGCATTTTTTTTCCTATACATACATGACTTGTTCGTTAAGGGGAATTAATATACATAGTTTATTGTTTAATTTGTGATAAGCATCATTTGTTTGTCATCATAAAAAAGGGGGAATAGTGTTGAGTCATTTAGTGTTTTGATGATTGTAAACAAATGATATTATCTAACTAACATGTGTGTTTGAGATGTGCACATTACATTAACATAGAACAAGTCATGGAGGTTGAATATATAACATCATGAAGGAATTCCAATAAGTGAAGTTCCTGAGGAAGAAATCCAAAAAGAGATTCTACAAATATGCTGCTAGACTTTATGCAAGTTCCTAAGCTGGAACTAAAGCTCAAGATTAATGACACAGAAGCAAGCAGCAACAAAGTTCCTAGAAGTGTTCCTTGAAGAGGTCCTAGAAGGAACACAAATAGAGCAGTTCCTAGGTATATCATAAGAGGAACATTGAATATGAAGTTCTGGAGCAATTCCTGTGTGGGAGCAGTAAGATAAAGTTTCAGAGTTGAAACAAGAAGTTCTTGAGTAGGAACTATGAGTGCGAAGTTCCTTAAAGAAACTAGCACATCGAAGTTCCAGAGGTGGAGCTATTTGCGTGCGGTTCTTGAGTTGGAGCAGCATGGAGCATGAAGGCAGAAAATATGAGTTTATTTTCTAGGATTCATGTAAGTCTGTGGAAACGTGAAAGGTAATGGAACAAGGTGTCAAAAGGAACTCGTGGAACTTAGAGTCAAAAGTATTTAAGAGTCAGTGAGTCTATTGCATATTATTATCTTAATATGTAGGATTTATGTAGAGTTTGTTTCTTAATAAATATCTACTTCGTTAGTTGTTTATATATAATATGCATTAGTTATTTTAGGATAATATTTAGTTTTTAAATAAAAAAAATAAGTTTTAAATAAAATAGTTTCATAAATAAAATCGGTTTTAATTTAGGATTCTGATTTTAATATATTTCATTTATTTAATTTTATCTTATCAGTTTTTGGAAAATAAAAAGCCTAGATTTATAATACGTATAATGAGTTTTTGTGAGTGCAAGATCTTGTAGACGCGAGTTCCTATACGAACTAGAACTCATGTATTTATATCAGGTTTATGAAAAAGTTTTCAGTAAAATATTTTTCCATACGAAAATAAATATAAAGTGAGTTTTGGAAAAATATCTCTTGGATTATATTTTGATAAAAAGTTGATTTTTCTCCAAGTATTTATTTTCTTTTTGTTTCCTATTTTTACTCTAAACTGCTTTACGATAAACGTGATTTAACTAATGCCCAAGTCTTTGACTTCTTCTTCCCCAAGTTTCTCCCAACTAACTGACTTATTGTTAGTTTGTTGAATAAGTCTTTGCTTGTTCCTCAAGGAGTGTGAACGTGGGTAAATAAGTCAACGTGGGTTATTGCTTCACACTTGACTGAGAAATAAGTGGAAGTCTTGTTTAAGACTTGTGCATGTCATAAATAGTGGCTTATGTCTTCATTCTAAATTGTCTGATTGGTGTCATTCCATAGGGTCTGACTTGTGTCATTTTATGAGGTTTGGCTTAAGGAATAGCTAACAAAAAAAATTATATTTTTCTATTCCTTATTTTGAGTCAGTTCCTGTGAGTTCCAAGTTCCTACGAGTGCCATGTTCCTTTACAGTTCTTCAGTTTCTACATGATAGAGTTAAACTATATTATCAAATATCGGTATTTGAGTTTGGGGTAAAAGGGTTTGAGTGAATTCTTGAATGGGGACTTGGTTAAGAGTTTGAGTGAATTCTTGTATCAAGTTCGAGTTAGGAACTTGAGTAAGTTCTTTTTGTGTATGCATAGACTTAGGTTGAAGTCTATCCAAGGGTGAAGCAAGGGTTTGAGTAAACCTTTTGGAAAGTGTTGTGGGGATTCTTGAGAGACTTAGACTTAAGTCTAGATTATAGAGTGGAACTTGTGAGAGAGTTGGAGTTCCGAGTGGAACTTGGGCATGTAATAGGTTGTAACAGAGGAGGTTCCCTATTATAGTGAAGAGTTTAAATCCTAAGGAGGTCGTGGTTTTTCTTCTTGACTTGAGACAAGAAGTTTCCACGTAAAAATCTCTCTTGCACTTTTAATTCCTTATTGCTTATGTTTTAAATTTCACATTATTTAGGCAATAAGTTCCACACTACAATTTTCATCCCCTTCTTGTAGTGTTCATTCCGAGTTAACAATAGTTAAGAAATGGTTACCTAATTCTACCCACGCCTTATTACTTTTGAAACAGGTGGAACTTGTGTACCAGCGTAAGCTGACCTGTTTTGATCTTTGAACCTGTCGTGGTGGTGTTTTGATCTTTGAACCTATTTTGCAGGATTAGAGAGAATGTTGAGACTAGCTCTTATGTACAATTGTGAAGTCATGATCAATGTGTTTAGTTTTGCTGCTATAAGATAATCTATTGTATACTTTGATTTTAGCAAATTAAACATGTATTTCCGATTTATAAACTAAATACTCAAGATATGTTGTAACAAATATTTTATTTTAACTTATTTCCATAATATGCTAGATACTATCGGATTTTCTATCTTTCTCTAGTACGAAAGGTGCGGAAGTCTACTCTAACAACCTTTCTGATTAGTAGCTCAATTCCGTAATTGGCAATATTAGGTGTTAATTAAGCTGCTGTTTGGAGCGGGCTGTTACAACGGCTCAATTGACATATATCTTTACCAAAGCTCTCGAGAAGTCGCATTTTGACACTTTACTTTGCAAGTTGGGTATTCTTAATTCCCATGCTACAACTTGAGGGGAGTATTAGGATATTTATTAGGAGAAGGTGGTTTCATTATCTTTTATTTAGTTTAGTTTCCGTCCTAGACTATGATACTCTTGTATATTTATACTTGACAAATCAACGAAGAAAGGCAAGCAATTCCAAGCCAAAGATTACGATTTACTGCTTAACCCAACTTACATAACTTTGTTGAGTAATAGCATTTCATTTGTGTTCCTTGATGCACAGCACCTGTTTATTGAATTGCCTCACTATGAATATAAAACGCAACTAATGATAAGACTATAAGAGTACTTCATAGCAGAAGTATCAATCAGAAGTACCAATCAACAATGGAAACCATACAAAGTTGCTTTGAAAATTATCAGGAATATTAGGGTATCATAAAGATGTGATAATATCTTTAGGATATATTATTATTTGGAAATGTATTATGTTATGAATATTTTCAATAAGTATTTGATTAAGATTAGAATAAGATATCTTTTAGAGATAATTACCTAGTAGGAGTCCCTTTGTACTCCTATATATATATTGTACTCATTGTTCATTATGGAACACACATCAATAATATAAAGTCTTATTATTTCCTCCCTCTCATAAACTTAACATGGTATCGGAGCTTTACGATTTTTGAAGGCCAAAACACATATTCTCGCTCTCCTGCCGGTGGGCATTGATTCTGTATCGTCCACCGGCGGGTTGTCATATATTTTAATGCTTCCGCTAAACTCTAAAGGTTTGGGTTGTTTATGTTGATTCCTCCTCTACTATAATCGGGTGTAATAAGCGCATGACAAAGTTATTTTGTCTTATTTCTAGAGAAACTTTTTCCTTATTATTCTTTTTCTTTTCTTTCTAAAAAAAAAAACCTTCAATCCATTAATTTAATCCTCCTTTGCACTGGCCGATTGATTGATTGTCAAACTTCTTGGAAGTTTAATGTATCGTGCAATACTACTACACTCGAACTTGTTTGAGCCACTTCTTCCTTTTCCATATGTTGATTATTATGCGACTATTAGAAGTTTAGTTTTATCTGGTTGAATTGGCTTTTCGGCTCTCCCTGTGTCGTGAGACAGGACTTGGTTCTCCTTGTACCGTGAGACAAGGTTTGGCTCTCCTTGTGCCATGAGACAAGGATTTAATATGTTGTGAGCACAGTTTTGCTCAGGAAAACCAGCATTTGAAGAGAGCTCAACTTTGCTCAAGAACAGTCAATATCAGTTCTGAGCGTTATTTGCTCAAGAAAAACCTAAACACTACGGGTACGAAAAGAATGACGTTCCCGTTTTGTTAAAGTATTTGGTGAGTTCGAAAAATTGGCGTTCTCATCAAGAAAAAGAAGCAATTTGCGGGTTCAAAAAGAATGATGTTCCCGTTCAATATATTTATTTGATCTTGACTTCAATGTTACTTTTTTTTTTATTTCTCCAATTGTAACGTTCTTGTCACTGTCGTTACGATTGCGGGAGGGTATTAGGAATATTAGTGTATCATAAAGATATGATAATATCTTTAGGATATATTATTATTTGGGAATATATTATGTTATGAATATTTCCAATAAGTATTTGATTAAGATTAGAATAAGATATCTTTTAGAGATAACTAGGTTTGAAGCCCGCGCGTTGCACGGGTTGTTGTTTATTTTATTTTATTGCAAATTTTTTGTTAATATTATTGTTGATTTTGTGTTGTTGTAAAATGAGATTTTTCAAGATCATTGTATTTACATACTTCCTCCGTTCTTTTTCTATTACAACAATTACCACTTTAGGTAATTTCATCTTTTGGAACCATTCCACTTTTGGTAAAAAAAGAAACTACAGTTGACAATATAACCTTTACTTTATGTTAATAAAACCATCATTAATTACCCAAATTGTCTTATAAAGTTGCGTTTACTTTAATAAGGATTTATTTGTCACCTACTCTAGTTAACTAAAGAGGTAACTCTATGCTAAACTAACCATATTTATTTCCTTAAAAACCATGTCCAAACCAATTGTTGAAGTAGAAAAAAAACGGAGAAAGTATTTGTCATTATACTGTAATTTCTAGATTTGTTATTGTGATATATAAATTTTATAATTTTTAATATTCAATTGAATATTGTAGCTAAGTCTATTATTAAATGGTATCCCAATAACAGGTATGACTAACAATAGCTAATACAGTTTAACATGAATAATACCCGAATGATATTTTAAGAAAGTAGAGGGTCATAATTTAATATATGCAGGACATAAAGAATACTTTCTTAAAAATTAATAAGAATGACATGACATACTTAGGTGGAGCTCTTTATAATATTCTAAGGCTGTTTTATTTAAATCAAACTCTAATTTTTACATAATCCAAAACTCTAATATATATGTATCCTTTATCGCAAAAGATTTTAGTTGATAAATTTTGTTGCAATAATATATCGTTTTAGTTTAGTTGAGTAAGGTTGAGGTTTTGAAAGATAATATGTTTAATTCTGTAAATTGGACCTATAATCAAATGTTATAATCACATATAATACACCATACTTAATACTACTTATAGCCATTATTATATTTATCTAAAAAAAGACTACGTAATGTCCTACAATGCATCTAATTTAATATATTTTCATGAGTTGTAAAACTATATTGTAAATAAATCCTATTTTAAAGCATATTTCAAGCACTCTCCAATGGAAAAAAATTATGATGTTTTGAATTAGGTAGCAAAAGTTAAATTCAATTTACATAATATAATAATTTAGGTTGTTTATACAAAATGCAACTCTAATTTCCCCCTATCCAAAACTCTTTTATGTATTTAAATATATATGTAGAATTCTATTTTTTTTCAAACATTCAAAATAAAAACTGATGACATGGCAATATTAAATGGCTCTCTGATCAATTTCATAAATTGTAGAACTATATTGTAAATTGATTTTATTTCAAAGCATATTTCGAGCACTATCTAATGGTACAAAAATTATAATATTCCGAATTATGTAGCAAAAGTTATACACAATTTTCATGATATAATAATTTAGGTTGTTGAATCAAATCCAAACTAATTTTCTCTTATCCAAATCTCCTTATATGTATTATATCATCTAGAACTCTATTTTTGTAAAAAATAAAGATATAAATTAATGACGTGGTAATCCTATGTGGAGGCTTTATGAGCTCAAAATCTTGAGGAGCTCCCTATGCTCCCGAAGAGTTACTCCTTATATATTGATTGATTGATTGATTGATTGATTGATTACCTAGTAGGAGTCCCTTTGTACTCCTATATATATTGTACTCATTGTTCATTATGGAACACACATCAATAATATAAAGTCTTATTATTTCCTCCCTCTCATAAACTTAACAAAAATCGTTGGAAAATCAAACTTGTGTGACACAAAAGTTTCAAACTTTGAACGATGACATTTCGTCTGCTGATTATTTGGCTCATTGACACCGCTAATCGAACGAGTTCATCAAGTTAACTTAAAGAAAAGTATGAAAGCTCAGCAAGTCTAGCATAAAATTGTCAAACTTGGCTTCTCATGAAGTGTTAATAATGATGAGCTGATAAGTGATAAGTGGCTGAAATGCATACTGCAAGACACAAGCACAACTGCACAACCACTAAACTCTAGCATAGACTTTTTCTAAGAGAATAAAAAGTGTTTTGGTACGATGTTTTTCACATAAAAACGCTTAGACTCAGTACCTGTACATTCTATACTTTCAGTGTTCATCATATGAGAAAACCCCTAGTGAACATTATGGCTTACGTGCGTATCCTTGTTCTGTTTTCGGTTTGGTTTTTGATCTCCGAGATTGGTTTAGCTCGAGAAAATATTACAAACACGCGATTTCTTAGAGATCCGGATACAGTGGAGTCTAGTAATGCCGTTTTCAAGATGGGTTTTTTCAGCCCAGATAATTCGACTAATCGCTATGTTGGGATATGGTATGGTAATCAGGAGTCTGATAGGCTGGAAGTGGTATGGGTAGCTAACAGGGAAAATCCAATTACTGATTCTACTGGGGTGTTCAAAGTGGCTGAGGATGGAAATCTTCAAGCCTTGGATGCACAAAATGAGGTGTTTTGGTCCTCAGATGTGTCTTTTCAGGGAAATAACTCAGTTGCCCAGCTTCTAGATACAGGAAATCTTGTTTTGCATTCAGATGATGGTGATACAATCATCTGGCAGAGTTTTGAGCATCCAACAGATTCATTTCTGCCACTAATGAGATTTACCATTGATGAAAGCGCGGGAAACAAGAAAGTACTATTTAGATCATGGAGAAGCCCTTCGGATCCATCAAGTGGCAACTTCACACTTGGTATTAACACTCTTCTTCCTCCTCAAGTTTTTCTATGGAATAATGATCGCCCTTATTGGAGAAATGCGCCATGGAATGGTAAGATATTTATTGGAAAAAATACTGTTCTTAGTATAAATGACATTGGCGGAAAAATAGACTTCGGATTTTCCTTGGGGGAACGAGCCACTTAGTGTTCTACAACACTTTGTAGTGAATTATGATGGAAATCTGATCAAAAAACAATGGAATGCAGGGAAATGGGAAATTGTATGGAGGGCCCTGGAACCTGACTGTAATAGATATGGCAAGTGTGGACCATTTGGACTTTGTAGCTCAAAGAATTCATCAATATGCGGTTGCTTGAAGGGCTTTGTGCCAAAAAACAATGAAGAATGAAGCAAAGGGAATTGGACAAATGGGTGTGTTCGGAGAGCACCATTGCAGTGTGTGACTAAACGGGGCAGAGCAGATGAGTTTTGGAAGTTGAGAAATGTGAAAGTTTCAGATGGTGCTGAGTGGTATCCCACAAACGTAAAAGAAGAAGAATGTAAGAATCAGTGCTTAGGAAACTGTTCATGTTTGGCTTATTCTTATTATTCAAGTATTGGGTGTATGATATGGCATGTCAGCTTAATTGACATAAATGAACTATATACTGACGGAATTGATCTTTCCATTCGATTGGCTTATTCAGAATCAGGTGCTTCTCCATTCCCTGAACTTATTGCACTTAGTGTAGTTCCATAATACTTACATTGCAGCAACATTTGGGTACATTATCTTCTTGTACATAGAGATTCAATAATTAAAAAATTGATCACGGTGAAGTTTATGTTCTGTTGTTAGGTACAGCTGATGAGCAACCACAACAATCACAGCAAGCCAAAGCTAGGAAAAGGAATATAATTCTCATAGTGATAGTTCTTATTGGAACTGTTACACTTGCTGTCATCATGGGCTGTGTACGGAGGTGGATGTGTCAGAGAAATGGTGATTTTTTCGACCTTCTTTTATTCACTTATTTTCTGGTTTTTATGCGCTAGTTTGTAATAACTTTTCCAGCTAATGCAATATTATTGTAGATGTGAAGAGAATTACGGGCAAGGAGACATTATTGCAAAACTCCAAGCTGAAAGAAGGAACTAAAGTTGAAATTGGAGATTTACCAGTATTCGGATTGGAGAAGTTGGCGATTGCGACAGACCACTTCCAGGAAAGTAATAAGCTTGGGCGAGGTGGTTTTGGTACAGTATACAAGGTAACTCCATAGATGATAGTCTCTCTTTTGTGTGTTTATGAGGTAGTGTAGTTACAAGAACAGAAAATCTGAAGTTTTGATGTTTGATTGCAGGGAAGATTAGAAGATAAACAGGAAATAGCAGTTAAGAGACTTTCAAAAGCATCTGGGCAAGGCCTTCAGGAGTTCATGAATGAGGTGTTGGTTATCTCAAAACTTCAACATAGAAATCTTGTTAAGCTGCTGGGCTGCTGTGTAGAAGGGGAAGAAAAAATGCTGGTCTACGAGTTCATGCCAAATAACAGCCTTGATGCACTTCTCTTTGGTAATTTGTGTTAAAATTCTTATAGATCACCGTTCAATGTTTTTATCATCTTACCTAGTGTGGCCAATGCCACAATTTTTCACACCCAGATCCAGCTCATCAGAAGCTCCTCGACTGGAAGAAGCGACGTAATATAATCCTAGGCATATGCAGAGGACTTCTTTACCTGCATCGAGGTTCAAGATTAAGGATTATTCACCGAGATCTTAAAGCAAGCAACATTTTGTTGGATGAAAATCTCAATCCAAAAATATCAGACTTTGGCATGGCAAGAATATTTGGAGGCAACCAAGATCAAGCTGACACGAAAAGGATTGTTGGCACCTAGTGAGTTCCTGGCTTCCTGCTCAAACATATAATTTCAGTAACCAATATTCAGTTAAAACCATTTTGAGTATAATACTAATACATTTACTCCTGATTTGTTCTGCTTGAATTGTAGTGGTTATATGTCTCCAGAGTATGCAATGGAAGGCCGGTTTTCAGAAAAGTCAGATGTGTTCAGCTTGGGGGTGCTGCTACTAGAGATAGTGAGTGGAAGAAGAAACAGCAGCTTCAAAATTGAGGATTCCTTGAGCCTCTTAGGTCATGTAAGATATTTCACAGCATTTCGATACATATAATTATGTCTATTGGTGTAGAGGAGACACAACTGATTTCTAGTATTTATCTCTAGACAAATATTCGTTAACCGGGTGACTTACTCTAGGGTCACTTTTAATCGTTTCAACTGCAAGTTGGTGCAAAACCATGTTATCCAAGAATTCTTGTTGCTATGCTTCTAATTTGCTATGCACACCTCCATATGAGGGTATTATTTTTTACCTTCTAACTTATTGCTTCTATGTTTTTAGGCATGGAAATTGTGGAATGAGGACAACATTTTGTCATTAATTGATCCAACAATTTCAGAATCCACCTTCCAAGCAGACATTTTGAGGTGCATACAAGTTGGGCTGCTGTGCGTGCAAGAATTGTCCGAAGATAGACCTAGCGTTTCCATGGTCATTTCCATGGTTGAAAATGAAGTTTTAAATCTTCCTATTCCAGCACAACCTGGGTTTACCCAAAGAAGGGTTGGTTTTCTTCATGAAGCCCAGCAAAATGGTCACGAATATTGTTCTGTGAATCGTGTTTCATTTAGTTCGCTAAGTGCTCGATGACATTTGTTTTCACTAGAGTTGTATATGCCGTGATTAGTGTCTATTGATTATATTAAAGGTGGTCAATTATGAGTACACTGCAAGATTAGGACAAAAAATATTCCAGGTGTCTTCCATCTAGGCTAAATATTATCGCGCGTAATGCTCACAAAAAATTATCAGATTTTAAGGAACATTGGTAACGCAGCGGACGTAGATTAAAAAAAAAAAAATCTGTAATTTGACTACAGGTTTATCCTACCGGTGGGTTTAATTTTCTAACCCACCGGCAGGGGGAATTTTTTTTTTTTTTTTTTTGTGAGCTCTCCCAAGACCTAACCCGCTCTTGATACCATGACAAATTTGGGTGAAGGGTTAATAGTAGGGCTGGAATATTATTCATCAATAGGTAGAGTAATTATGCAAAACCTAAGGTAACATAAGATAGGAAACAATCTTCCTAAAAGATATAGGACCATAACCATAAATTATTCACTAAAATAATATTTTAACATAAATAAACCTAAATATATTATTCTCTTAATAATATCAATATAGAAAATATATCATACATGTATTTTCCGATACTGATTATATCTCGTATCTCTAACAAGATTATATGAGATTAAGGTATGCAGATCTTGTCAGCTTTCACTTTCTCTGTTGTTTCTGCTAAACATTGGCTTACAGTATTTAATAACGTAAGTAGTCCTTGAGTAGAAATTGATTATAGTTAGAATCTGAGCTAGCTTAGACAGACTATGCAATAATCATGATCCGGGCAAATGTGGACCATACGGGGCAACATTGTTCACATGGTGAGGATTCCTTGGAGCCTCTTAAATTAGGTCATTAAGTGATGTACAACATGTCCATACGTACAAGTGTGTCTGCTGATGTAGAAGCGATACAGATAATAATTTTATTGGTGAAAACCATCCTCTGATCCAAAGTCTACTAGACTCGGGCTAATACATATTCAATTCGTAATAGGCTTGATTCTGGATAAAAGCTCTCCCAAGTCACAAAAAGTGTTTGCTATATTCCAGGGGTTTCGAAATAAACAAAGCACTTGTTAATTCTGAGTATTGGTCTAATGATGTGGAGGCAAAATCTTATAAGACAGTTTTATATAAGATCAGGTGACTTAATCTAGAGTCACTTGTAATGTTTCACTACGAGTTAACAGAAAACTCGTATCATCCAAGACTTGTGTCTTTTTACATTGGCCTTCATATGAAAAGTTGTAAATTACCCTTTTTTTTTTTTTTTTTTTTTTATCTCTATTATATAAGTGAAGAGAGGAGCAATGGTGTCCTCTTATACAATTACATATTTAACCTTAAACATCATTAATATTACTTTCTCAATCACCCATCAACATAAACAACAATCATGCCAAAAAAGAAAAGATTCCATCATATTACATTCATTGACCGAATAATTTTGAAACAAAAAAATTATATGCATAAACGTGCCAAAAGACATCAATCAAATTAATCGACAGCAGAATCAACTCAAATTTGACAAAAAAAAAACTATATGAAAAAACTTGCCCAAAAAAACAATGAAATTAATTCACTCAAAATCAACTCAAATTTGAACGAAAAGTTGTGTAGTATTTTGGTTTGACTTTGTAATTAATACCTCTATTATATAAGGTGAGGGAGAGCTAAGGTGTCCCCTAGAAAATTACTTTACTACCCTCATCAATAAATCAACTACTTTGTCGAAAAAAGAGAAAGAAAAAAATCAAACTCAAATATATATAGGATAAAAAAATTAACAAAAATGTTGAACATGATTATATAATAACTGAGCCACCATAAAAGAAACCAAGTGTCTACAAGTATTAACACATTCATACTGACAAAGTAAATATGAAAATTATGTTAGTCAAATATTTTATCAATTAATACACAATCAAGTATTATGTATTACATTCGAAATACAAAATTCAATCAATTAACAAAGTGAAATAGTTTCTTTAAGAGATATTATATATGTAAATACAAACATGGCATATTATGTAAATGCAGATTTGACAAAACTTTTGGTAAACAAATATTCAAATCAAAGAAATATAGTGTTAAATTTTTAATGACACAACACCGAATTCTTGACTTGAAATCAAAGTGTCCACTTTTTTCACAATCTAAGACGTAGTGTACTTAATTCAAAAATCAACTAAAAACATTATAAATAAGAAATCATATATGAATTCAATAAAATTTATTTTTTGTTCATCAAATTCAACTTTAAAAAGTAAAAAAATAAAATAAGAATAGTGAGAGACTGAAGTGACAGAGACTACACCAATCAAATTTTGCAATAATAAAATACTTCGTATCTCTAATGTTCGAATTTTATTCTTATCTATGCCAAAATAAATCGAGTTTTTGTCTCGAAAAAAATCCAAGCACGCATCGCGTGCATAAATTACTAGTTACTTATATGGTTAGCCGTTTAGGCATGGAAATTGTGGAATGAGGACAATGTTTTGTCATTAAGCAGAGATTTTGAGGTGCATACAGCTAGGACTTATGTGTGTGCAAGAATCCTTTGAAGATACATCAAGCGTTTCCACGGTTGCTTCCATGATTGAGAATAAAGTTGCAGATGTTCCTCGTCCAGCTCAACCTGGGTTTACACAAAAAATAAATAAAAAGAAACGTTGTTTCTGTTAACGAAGACAAACAAAATGGTTATGACTTATGAATATAAGAATATTGCTTTGTTAACCGTTTTTAATTAGTTTTCTTAAGTGGTCGATGACAACAGTTTTGGCCATTGAGTTGTATATGTTAGTAGTTAGTGACTGTTGATTATATTAGATGTGATCATTTATGAGTATGCTACCAGCTAAGTTGGGACATGAAGTTTTTCCCATCATGGATCATATGATCTCTATTATATAAGTGAAGACAGAAGCAATGGAGTCTTCTTATACAATTACATATTTAACCTTAAACATCATTAATATTACTTTCACAATCACCCATCAACATAAACAGCAATCATGCCAAATCATATTACATTCATTGACCGAATAATTTTGAAACAAAAAAATTATATGCATAAACGTGCCAAAAGACATCAATCAAATTAATTGACAGCAGAATCAACTCAAATTTGACCAAAAAAAAACTATATGAAAAAACTTGCCCCAAAAAACAATGAAATTAATTCACTCAAAATCAACTCAAATTTGAACGAAAAGTTGTGTAGTATTTTGGTTTGACTTTGTAATTAATATCTCTATTATATAAGGTGAGGGAGAGCTAAGGTGTCCCCCCTAGAAAATTACTTTACTACCCTCATTAATAAATAAACTACTTTGTCGAAAAAATAGAAAGAAAAAAATCAAACTCAAATATAGGATACAAAAATTAACAAAAATGTTGAACACGATTATATAATAACTAAGCCACCATAAATGAAACCAAGTGTCTACTAGTATTAACACATTCATAATGACAAAATATGAAAATTATGTTAGTCAAATATTTTATCAATTAATACACAATCAAGTATTATGTATTATATTCGAACTATAAAATTCAATCAATTAACAAAGTGAAATAGTTTCTTTAAGAGATATTATATATGTAAATACAAACATGACATATTATGTAAATGCAGATATGACAAACCTTTTGGTAAACAAATATTCAAATCAAAGAAATATAGTGTTAAATTTTTAATGACACAACACCGAATTCTTGACTTGAAATCAAAGTGTCCACTTTTTTCACAATCTAAGACGTAGTGTACTTAATTCAAAAATCAACTAAAAAAATTATAAATAAGAAATCATAGATTAATTCAATAAAATTTATTTTTTGTTCCTCAAATTCAACTTTAAAAAGTAAAAAAAAAAAAAAATAGTGAGAGACTGAAGTGACAGAGACTACACCAATCAAATTTTGCAATAATAAAATACTGCGTATCTCTAATGTTCGAATTTTATTCTTATCTATGCCAAAATAAATCGAGTTTTTGTCTCGAAAAAAATTGATGCAAGTTGGACTATCTTTAATCGCTTTCTTAGGGTTGTTGCATGGTTTTACTTTACTCTTAAAGTAGAGGTTTTACATGTAACGAAAAATATGTCTTTTATTATGTTTGTTAGTTAAATTAGTTGATTAAGTTGTTTTTATTTTTAGTCGATTGTAATAAGGTGGCCGAAAAATCTGATGACTTGTAATAGTCCAAGGGTAGGCGTGTGATTGTAGGCATAGGCGTGTGGTCCTAGTGTTTTTTAGGAAAGTCTTGAGTATGTTTCCTTATGCTTGAGTTTCCTTAAATTGAGCTAGATTCTAGGCTTAAGATTATGGGAAACTTTCCTTATTTTGTTATGGTTGGCCGTGTGGTGTAAGAGTCTTGGAGAGCAAGGTTTTCTTGCCTCTTCTACTATAAATAAAGGTGCCTATCCTCCTAAAAAGAGGTAGACTGATTTTGAGAATTGTGAGCGTTGCTTATTTCGGTTGTTAACCAAAACAATACTTGTTGCGACTTGTATTCATCTTCTAATTGCGATTAGGAAGAGACCCTCTTATTCCTGCGAGAATCAAGAGTACTATCCTTGTTTTTATTTCTTATTTTCAGCATTCATTCATAATAAAAACATAAAAAGACGTCACTTAAAACTAGGTTAAAGTTTGTTAATTTCCGGACCTTCAAATTCATATCAAAAATCCAAACACGCATCGCGTACATAAATTACTAGTTACTTATATGGTTAGCCGTTGAGGCATGGAAATTGTGGAATGAGGACAATGTTTTGTCATTATGCAGAGATTTTGAGGTGCATACAGCTAGGACTTATGTGTGTGCAAGAATTCTCTGAAGATACATCTAGCGTTTCCATGGTTGTTTCCATGACTGAGTATAAAGTTGCAGATGTTTCTCGTCCAGCTCAACCTAGGTTTACACAAAAAATAAATAAAAAGAAACGTTGTTTCTGTTAATGAAGACAAACAAAATGATTAAATTAAGGTTTGATTCTCTTATCATTTGTGAGTTCTTTGTTGTATATGTTTTTATAGGAGATAAGATTAAATCATCTTGATCTTATCTTATTCTTCACTATCCTTGTATATAATCTCTCTTGATCATTGTATCTTCTAGATATTATCTCTACTTATTCTGTAGAATATTTGCCTTTCCTTTCTTACTATTACTCTTGTACTATAAATACTGTATACTTCTCTACTTTTGAATATAAGCTTACATTACATTTCACATGGTATCCGAGCAGTAACATCCTACTACCTCCACAATTTTTTTTTTCGGCACCTTTATCCTTCTTCTATCATGGCCACTAATACTATTCCTAATGATGCCCAGCCTACCTCTCCACTAGTGCTTGTTAATCTTACAAGCATTATCAAACTTAACAACCTAAACTATCTTTCATGCAAGCTTCAGTTAGAAGCTATTCTCATTGGCCATGGTTTGTTCAATTTCTTGGATGGTTCTCATCCTGCTCCACCCACCACTATTCCCTCCTCAACTGACTCCACCACAACCACTTCGAATCCAGCCCATACAACATGGGTTCGACAAGATAAACTCTTATTTGGTGCTTTGCTTGGTACCCTTGAATCCACCACTGTACCGCTTGTTTCCCGTGCCACCATGACTAAGGAGGCTTGGGACATTCTAGCCCATACTTTTGCTCGTCACACTCGTGGCCATGCTAAGCTTGTCAAAGCTACTCTCAAAACCATCACTAAAACCAACAAAACCATCTCGGAGTACGAATATGCCATTCGTATTTGTGCCGATCAACTAGCCGTTCATGGTGATCCATTAAAACCGGAAGATTTGATTGAAAGGGTTCTTGAAGGACTTGTTAAAACTGAATTTGAATCTATTGCTGATAATGTCAATGATAGAGATACTCTTATCACCTTTGATGAGCTCCATGAGAAACTCTTGCTCAAAGAAGGTAACCTCCTTGCTAACAACTCAACTCCTGCCACTCCTCTTCCCGCTTCTGCGCACGTCACCACCACTCGTACCCACTCTCACTCCACCTCTCCCTCCACCAACATCACTCATCGTCCTTCCTACTCTTCCTCCAAATCACCCTCCTTTACCTATCACAAACACGGCTCCTCCTCCGACAAACCCAAAAGTCAAGGTTATAAGGGCAAATGTCAATGGTGCCACACCCTTGGTCATTCATTGTATCGCTGCCCATCCTTTCAACAACAATTTCCTCATGCCAAACCTTCTCTCCCACCTCCTGGTTCTCACCCTCCTCCGCAAGCTCATGTTGCCACAACTCATTCGGCCCCCCATTCCTCTTCTTGGTTACTTGACACTGGTGCCTCTCACCATGTCACTCATGATCTTTCAACTCTAGCTATTCATCATCCTTATGACGAGACGGAAGAAATTGTCATAGGTAATGGTTCTGGAGTGCCTATTACTCACACATGTTCTCTTACTCTTCCCTCTCCCTCTTTTCACTCTATTCATCTTTCAAATGTCTTATGTGCACCTCATATGAATCGAAATATCATTTCTATTTCCAAACTTTGTCTCGATAATGATCTCCTTGTTGAATTCTCATCTCACTCTTTTTCTTTGAAGGATCGCCTCACGGGGGCCTCTCTTCTCACGGGCTCAACTAAGCACGGAGTCTATGAATGGTCTCCTTCATCAACTACTATCCTTGCTCTTCCTACCATCAAAGCATCAGCAAAAATATTATTTCAGATTTTACTATTCAGGTTTCTAATTCTCTTAATTTTAATTGTAATGCCTGTTATTGCAATAAAAGTCATAAGCTTCCTTTCGGTCACTCTACCTTGATATCTCACTCTCCTCCTGATATTGTGTATACTGATTTATGGACATCCCCTATTCATTCTATTGATGGCTTTAAATATTATGTTATTTTTATTGATCATCACACTAAATACATTTGGTTTTATCCTCTCAAAAATAAATCTGATACAAAAGCCGTTTTCATTCGCTTTAAAGCTCTTGTTGAAAAGTACTATAATAAACCTATTAAAATACTTTACTTTGATAATGGGGGAGAATATGAAGCCTTAGCTTCTTTCTTAACCATCGATGGCATCTCTCATCTCACTTCTCCTCCCCACACTCCTGAGCATAATGGTTTTGCTGAACGTCGCCATCGTCACATTGTTGAAACCGGCTTATCTCTTCTTACTCATGCTCAACTTCCGCTCACATATTGGTCATATGCCTTCTCCACTTCTTCTTATCTTATCAATCGCCTCCCTACCCCTACATTCTCTCACAAATCTCCCTATCATTGGCTCTTTCAAACTCCTCCTAACTACTTTAAACTTCGCAGTTTTGGATGCTTATGCTATCCATGGCTCAAACCTTATACCTCCCATACATTAGAATCAAAATCCCGTCCCTGCATTTTTATTGGGTACTCAAAATCCCAAAGCGCTTATCATTGCCTTGATCTACTCACTAATCGTGTCTTTACTTCTAGGCATGTTCAGTTTGTGGAAACAGAATTTCCCTACCAAACTCTCACAAAACAGCCCACTTCAACTCCTTTTCCTAGTGCAAACTCTTGGTGTTCTATTTCTCTTCCTACTCTTCAACATCCGGTCCATATGCCTCACCCAGAAAGCCCAGATCATTTCTCAAGCCCATCTCCCTCCCCTATGTCTTCTCCTTCCCTTACAAACCCGTCTAGTCCATCTCCTCTCCTCTCATGGACACGCCCACTCCATCTTCTTCTGGCCCAACTCATTCCCTCTCTTCCCCTCCTTCTCCTCCTGTTCTCCCAGCCCAGCCCGCATCCCCCACCCCTCATCAGCCCAAACTCCCCTCTTCTTTGCTGCAGGCCCACATCCCCACTCCCTCATCCCTCGCTGCTCTTACCACAAGCCCAGATCCCTCTCACTCTCTCACCTCATCTGCCAACCCCAAACCCACCTTCCACACTCTCTCTTTAGCCCAAAAGTTCCTATCTCCTCCTCTAATCCCTCCATGGGTATTGTTACCCGGTCCAAAAATAATATTTTCAAACCCAGCAGAAAATATGTTAATGCTACCTCCCTTGGTCCCAAACCCACTGTTCCTAAAAATGTTACTCAAGCTCTCAAAGATCCTCAATGGAAGAAAGCTATGGAAGAGGAATTATCTTCCCTTCACACTCTTGGCACTTGAGATCTCACCTCCCCCGATATGGCTCGTAATGTTGTCAAATGTAAATGGGTCTTTCGCATTAAATACACCAAGCGAGGTACCATTGATCATTACAAAGCTCGTTTAGTTGCTAAAGGTTTTCAACAAAGGCCCGGGATTGATTACACTGACACATTCAGTCCTGTTGTTAAACCTGCCACTATTCGTACTCTACTCAGTCTTGCTGTTACTCAAAATTGGCATCTACGTCAACTTGATATAAACAATGCCTTCTTACAAGGTACTCTCCATGAAGAAGTTTATATGGCTCAACCACCTGGGTTCATTGATTCTACCTCTCCTACTCATGTGTGCAAATTGAAGAAAGCTATTTATGGCCTTAAGCAAGCCCGAGAGCTTGGTACACTGAACTTACCAATTGGTTTTTAGGCCAACGTTTCAAACGATGTGTCTCTGACACCTCTCTTTTTATTCTTCATCATGATACTAATCCTATTTATCTTATTGTCTATGTGGATGATATCATTATCACAGGTCCCAACTTGGCTCATCTTGATCTTTTCATTAAGACCTTTGCTCACAGGTTCTCCCTTAAAGATCTTGGTGACCTTTCCTACTTCCTTGGTGTTGAAGTCATGCCTACTTCTCATGGTCTCTTTCTTAGTGAACAAAGGTATATCATTGATCTCCTTGACAAGATGGGAATGCTTGACTCCAAGTCTGCTCCAACGCCCATGATCACCACTCAACACTTAACCTTAGGTTCGGGTGTTGTCCTTGATGAACCCAAAGACTACAGAACTATCGTAGGCAGCCTTCAATATTTGACGTTAACACGTCCGGATGTCTCCTACGCTGTTAACAAGTTATCTCAATTCATGCATCTTCCTATCTCGGAGCATTAGGCAGCTTTAAAACGCCTCCTTCGGTACTTAAATGGCACTCTAGACAAAGGGATAAACATTTACAAACACTCACCTTCCACTCTTCATGCCTTCTGTGATGCTGGTTGGGCAGGTGATAGGGATGATTATACTTCGACTATGGGTCATATTGTGTTCATTGGTCGCAGGCCCGGCCCTGGGGGTTGTCTAGAGGGGCAACCGCCCAGGGCCCAAAGATGAAAAGGGCCCAGATTTTTTGAATGAGTTTAAATAAAGGAAAGCAACAACAATTATATGCAATAAATACTAGTTTGGTTTGATGGTTAGTTGTGTGTTATTTCACACTCAAGACTTGAGTTCAAATTCCATGAGATACAAAGTTTGTTTTTCACATTTCTTTTTACATTTTTCTTCTTTAATTCATCTTCAAATTCCTTTACATGTAAGGTACTTGCTTTTAAATTTTAGTTCACTTCTTTTTACATTTTTCTTTATTCATTTTAAATTTATTTATTTTTTTAAACATTAGCGGTAGTCTACTAGTATTGTACTTCAAATATATTAGACTTAATCTTATTTTTTTAACCTCATACTAATATGCAATGGATTAATAAATTTTGGTTTCAAATTAATATGTACTTTCTCCTCATTTCACCTCAAATACGCGTGTCGGAATCTCGACACTTGGACATGAGTTGGACACTTGAACACTTTCTTTGGGCCAAAAAATTGAAAAAGTTCCAAGAAATAGCTGAGTCAGACACTTGGAGACGTACCCGTGTCGGACATGGGTACTCGAGTTTGAGCAACATAGCCTTACATAAAATACTATACTTACTCTAAAAAAAATTATTATTGGTAGTGAAATCCTAGCTCTACCACCACCTATATGACTATATATAAGAGGCCTTACATTTCTATTTCGCCCCGGGCCTACAAGATGTCAGAAACGGCCCTGATTGGTCGCAATCCAGTAACTTGGTGCTCAAAGAAACAAAAATCCATTGCTAAATCCTCCACCGAAGCCAAGTACAGAGTCGGATCTTCCACCACTGGCGAGCTTATGTGGGTTGAAAATTTGCTTACGGAGATGGGTGTTCGTCTTGTGAATAATCCTGTCATATACTGTGACAATCTCAGTGCCACTCATCTTAGCGCCAATCCCGTCTTCCACTCAAAGATGAAGCATCTCGCAATAGCCTTTTATTTCATTCGAGAGCAAGTGCAAAAAGGTACTCTTCGTGTCACTCATGTTTCTACTGGTGATCAACTTGCCGATTTCCTCACTAAACCATTATCTCGTCCTCGGCTAGACTCTCCTCTATCTAAGATTCGACTCTCCGAATCACCGTCCATCTTGAGGGGGCATATAGGAGATAAGATCAAATCATCTTGATCTTATCTTATTCTTCACTATCCTTGTATATAATCTCTCTTGATCATTGTATCTTCTAGATATTATCTCTACTTATTCTGTAGAATATTTGCCTTTCCTTTCTTACTATTACTCTTGTACTATAAATACTGTATACTTCACTACTTTTGAATATAAGCTTACATTACATTTCACAGTTTTTCCTTTTGAAGAAACATTCTCAATCCTTCCCCATGAGGGTTATTTTTGGGAATTTCCTGTTTCTTGTTTTTTTTTGGTAGAAATCTAGCTATATTGGCTCATTTATTTCATGCTGGCAATCAGAGGTTGGTGGGCATTTGAATTGTTTTCATTTTGTAAAGGACTTAAGGGGTTATTGACTTATTTCTTGGCGTCAAAGTATTAGTTTCAATGAATATCTAATCCTTTACCAAGAGAGACCACATGTAGATCTTAAAATTAACCGTGTAGGTTGAATTCCATTATTTAAGTAATAGCTTATGGGGCTTTTTGGGGTGAGGTTTCCCTTACCATCGCCTCTCCTTCCCAAAGAGTCTGACCTGCAAATCTGGCTGGTTAACCCCGAGCGAGGTGCCAGTTTATTCAATAGGGTCCTTCATCTTACCTTAAAAAATATATATTATTGGTCAGCGAATCTTATTCTACATAAAAAGTATAATTATTTACTTAGTATGTTTTCAATACATAATCTTGTAATTTACACCGTCTTTCCTTAGACAAAGTTGTAAGTTACTACAATTTGTTTTTTTTTTTTTTTTTTTTTTTTGAAAAAGTGAGTTATCTAAAAAGTAATAATCGACAAATCTTCCTAATAAAAAAGACATCATCCTTATTTTTTATTATTACTCCATGTGTTCTTTTCTTTTTGTAAAAAAATGCTTCATTTTAACTTTTGCACTACTCGTAAACTCTACTTTGAACATATTTTTCTACATTAATATGAAATTCGATATTAGTATACAAGATATTGTTGAACTTGTCACTACGTGTATTTTCAAAATAACAATTTTTATATTTTTTCTAAATAATGGATAATTAGAAATATAAATGCTCACAAATTGTCTATCGACAAATATACAAATCAAAATAGAGCATCTATCTAAAACAGAGGGAGTATAATATTGTTTCGGTCAAACAAACATGAACTTGTCTATCAACATACAGTCCAACGAATACTGACATCAACATGACATTATGCTGATGCCATTACATGCTTCATGATTATTAATTTAAAATAATAACCATTAATCCAAAAATTCATAACTATAACCATAAAACTATAAGTATTACTCAAGAAATAATGACTATATACAAATACTATAACTATTATCCAATCTCTCACTTGTTATAGAGGGCTTCTTATTTGAGTTGTCGTCTAACAATTAACTGCCCGTCAAAAAAAAAAAACAATTAACTGAATGTATAGTATTTTCAAATTGGCAAGCAAAATGCACTGCGTGTTTTTGAACCTTTAACGTCATATAAATTCAAGTAAATGCTCAACAAACAAAAAAAAGTCAAAATTCAACATTTAACGTCATATAAATTCAAGTAAATGCTCAACCAATTAAAAAAAAGTCAAAATTCAAGCTTTCCTCATCTTATGAATATGCTTGTCAATTTTCGTTGAACAATTAATACAGTGGAACAACCTTGACTTCAAAATGAAAGCCATACAACTTTTTAATACTTTCTTTGTTTATATAGGAAATCCCAAGGGAAACTGGCTTTCACAAAATAAAACCTTAAAGTACAAACAAGTAGACACATTAGGTTGAAATCAAACAACCAGACCTTTCTACCTATATTCCACGGCAAGCACTGAGCTAACTCATAAGCTACGGACATGGTATTACAGTTCTCTGGACATATATGATTCCAAGACACTCAATCAAAACCCTTGCAAACACAATACATGATATATCAGAAAAAACCAAATGGAAGGACCTCTAAACTCCCACACTCCTAGTAGCATGTGTATGTCGTTTCATAAAAATGATGTACTGCTATATGATATTAGAATTTGAAGCCCATACGATGCACGATTTTTATTAATGTGGTAGAATTACATTCATATTATAACTATTTGATAATAAATAAGATAAATTATATCATATTTCATAGTAATATAATTATATTCTTAATTAATGATTATTACTTTAATGCAAATCTCAAACTCTATTCAATTATATTGAGATTGTGTATTTGTTTGTAGTATGTAGCAAAAGTTATAATACTCAATTGTACTATTGATTTTTTAGATAATTTATTGGAAAACAAACTTTAATGGTTCTTAATAATTCTAAAGCTCCTATATTGTTACCATAATTCATGAAGTACTTCTTATTATATTAAATTCATACTCTTCTTATAACTTCTGATCCAACATATATGCTAAAAATAAAACATTCATCTAATATTTTTTTTATAATTGTAAGCAAGTTCCAATGGTGTAAAAGTTATATTTTTCCGAACAATGTAGTAAAAATTATATTTAATTCATATTGTATAATTTTTTTAGGTTGTCTAGTCAAAATTAAACTTAAAATTTTTCACCATCCAAAATTATACTCCCTCAGTCTTTTTGTACTTGTTATATTTACCATAAATGGATGTCTTTTTTACTTGCTACATGTCTTTATTTAGTAATCATGACCCATAAATAAGCACCAATATTCCCCTTTATTTTTGTCATCTTCTTTCCCATAAATTTCATATATTTGTCATTCTTCCATAAAGTTATGGTCCCTGCTAATCTTTTTGTCATATCCTACATATGTGTTCCCACGCCAATTTTGCAAGTAATTAAATACGGAGGGAGTAGATATGTGTACTTATATCTATTTCAAGTTGTATTTTTTATCTTTATATAACTCAATTTATAAAAATAGGATTTTGAAAGACATATTTTGTTTGCCCCTGTAGTGGTCAAAAGTTATAATCACATATAGTTAGTTATTCTTATAGTTATCTTTATATGTGTCTATAATAAATAATAAGTAATACGTTATCATTCATCTACATATGTATTTTCATAAGTTGTAAAACTATATTGTGAATGGATTTTGTTTGAATGGTTCACACTCGTGCCTGTTTGAAAGCATGTGCTAAAGCCCCCCATTCGACATGATATATTTGCTCACATTCGGGGCGAAGGTCATAATTTCCAGGAACATATCATTGAGAAATAGGAATCCATGTTATCAAAGAATTTCTATTATTCGTAGTATACTTGACAAATCGGGAGAGACCTCTAAGAATAATGGAGCATTATGTCTTCGACAATCTAATTTGGGCCAGATTAGTCTTCTTTTCTTCTTCCTCATCTTGTTAAGGTCGAGCTACTTACTTCGATAGTTCTTCGTTGCGATTCCACGAAAAGGAACTATTGGATTGAGCAAGAATGGGCCTAGAGTTAACAACAACGGCAAAACTGCCATTTGATTGATTTGAATAATATAATATAGAAAATAAATAAAAAGGATAGAGATTAGGGAAGAATATACAAAATAGCGTTAATTCCTTTGAGATCTACATTGCGACAAGTAAATTGTTAGTAACAAAGGAATTTAAATTGGATTTGACCTTCAGGATTTTATACCTTTGTCGACTGGGTCTTGTATAACGATTCGTAGGAGGAATCTTGAAGCTTCAATGAAGTTTGAATGTAGATTAATGGTGTTTGAATGTATGAATGTGTTTGAATAAGTGTTTAAGTGTTTGATTGAATTTCTAGAGAGTATGTAAGTGTGTTATTAAGGATGTTGAGGTGTTAAAGCATTCATAGAAATCACAGCCATTTATAGGCAAAGGAAACCGAAAACGACGCGAAGAGGATACATCGAAGTTGTGCGTCTAATCCAGAACTCGTTCGCTAGGCGCACGACTTGTGTTTGCGTTTTTCGTTTAAGTGTACGACACCGACGTTGCACACAATATGTTGTGTTAGAAGCAACGTTGATCTGGCCAATTTTTGATTGTTTTAAGATACTTTTTTATCTTTTGATGCATATTATCCCTTAAAATCCAAAATCAACTATCTTTAGGAATAAAAATCTGATTTTTAAAATGTCCTTAGAAAATTAATTATCAAGAATAATTAATATTAAATTTTTTAAAAATACAATTAATTATTAGAAATAATTAATTGGGCCTTTATAATTGGACTTGGATTAAATAAATAATCTTTATATTTTCGAAATGCTTTTGGACTTGGCTTTTCAGATTGCTCTTCCCTTGGACCGGACCAATTAGGACGACGGTATGTTTCGTCATCGAGTACTCAATGGAGAGACACGATTTTGTGTCTACACTTATTCAAAACCAAACTCTAATCTTCACTTGTCTAAAGCTCCTTGCATGTATTTATATCTATTTAGAACTCATGTTTTTTAAAACAAAACAAATTTAAAAAAATGATATGACATGCTTAGGTGGCGCTCTCTATAATATTCTAAGATTATTTTTTAAAATCAAACTCTAATTTTTTAATCATCCAAAACTCTAATACATATATAATTTTATCGCTATAGAATTTATGTTTCTTGGAACAACAAAGTTTGTTAATGAATTTTGTTTAATGCTAATTTTAAGTCAGTTGAGAAAGACTAAGATTTTGAAAGATGAATTGTACATTTTCATAAGCTGTAAAACGATACTGTAAATGGATCTTTTTTTTTTTTCTGACAACGAGAAATCGTACATTAATTAAAAGAGGAAGTACAACCTAATGCTAATACAACCAAATCTAAACCAAACAAACAAACCTAAAGGAGCTGTAGGAGTTCTTACAAACTATAGAAAACAGAAATTAACAACAACGAAGAGGAGTCGCATGTGAAGGGGGGCATCGCTGGTCAATGCTTGTGATGATGGAGTCAAAACTTTCATGGCTGATTGCAGTAGTAAGAGAAGCGAGTGTCGATCACGATTTGGACAACAAACAACCAACAGCGAGCATTGCATCTCGCCGCATGAGCAATCCCAACAAACCACTATTGCTTGGGATTATGGGCTCATGATCTTGTGAAGAGTCACGTTCCTTTGTGACTCAGTACTCTCCCTCGAGAGTATGTAAGGTTTCTTCATTAGATAGGAGAAACGCATTTGAGTGGGCGTG